>JAWLRI010000355.1:3913836-3994428 GCA_034781795.1 Crypturellus tataupa | reverse complement strand
CCGCCAGCAGCCGCCGCCGGGCGAGGAGCGGCTCAAGGTACCCGCGGCCGGGCCGCCCGGGGCCGCGCCAGCCCCGCGCGCCTCTCACCGTAGCGTCTCTTTTCAGATGCCGAAGGGCGCCGGCTTCCTGCTTCTCTCCCTCATCCTTCTCGCCGCCCTCTCGGAGACGCTGGGGCTCGTCCTGTCCGTAAGTGCCCGCTGCTTTCGGGGCGCGGCCGGGGGCATCGGCTCCGCTGCAGAAGAGACCTAGGCAACAGGCAGACTCTTAATATTAATAAATGCTATTACACTTCAGAATACTTCCCAGAATAGTTCCCGAGGGCGGACGGGGGTTTAGAGTAGACTTCCGTGGATGCCCTCCCGTGGCCGAGTAGACTCCCACATGAATGTGCTCTGGAGCCCAAGCAGGAGTTGGGGCTGGGGAAAAGCTGCTCTTTGCTAAGGCGATGCCTGGGGAGAGGCGTGCGCTTTCCGCAGCCAGGAAAAACTGCTGCTTCCAAAGGGTAAGTTGTGGCTGTGTTTCTATAGAGCTGCATCTGCTACCTGGATGGCAGAGCTGAGCTACCAGCTAGATGGGAAAGGCAGGAGGCTGCCCCTTACCCACCTCAGCAGCGGCTCCTCTCCCTTTTGCAAAATTCCTTCTACCCTCAGAGCCCTGTGTGGGGGCTGCTTTTCTATCTGTGCTCACAGGCATTTTTCCTGTCTTTCTTCAAGGCAAAAGAAAAAAGAGGGTGGACCTTGAACAGTGCTGGTTACCTGCTTGGACCACGTAAGTTGAGTGCTCATTTTGCGTGTTTTAGCCATTGTGTGTTTTAGCTTTTTCCCTTGCTAAAGCATGCTACCCACTTTGTTGGAGTAGCAGTGCTCACTAAATCTGTAAGAGACTCATTTGGGAGAGTATTTGCTTAGATATTTATTTCCTGCCTTGCATAGGATCAAGTCACTGTAGGCCTTGCCTTTTCTAAAGCCAAGCTGTGCTGTGAGCCAGGTCTGTGCAGGTCTGGCACAAGAAACACTTTCTGTGAACTGAGTTGCACGAGACTGTTTTTTCCCCGTGGAAGTGCTATAAATTTTTATGGCATTTGACTGTATTGATGGTATTTCTGATTTAACACTAAACTTATTTGAAAATGCTTCCACTACCTGGTTTTATTATATCTCTTTCAACAAAAACAAAACAAGTTAAAACAAAATTGAAGACTAAATATTAACAATTCATTATGGGGAAAAGTATCTAATGTGTGTTTAAAATCGGGACATTGATTTATGAAGACTGAGAGCCCCAAATGCCTAGTATAAACAAACATTTGAAACAGCTAAGCCTGCATTTTCTCTCTCTCCTTTATCACTATTTTGTGCTAATTTGATAATACTCATTACCAGTGTTTGCATATTTTCAATCTTAGTGATACATGATGAGTCTCCCAGATACTAACTGTTACTATCTATTAATATTCCTGTTTTCATCCTGTTTAACTACCCTTAAGGATACTTGAAAGCAAATTAATGTGTTTTAAATGTGCTTACTGGCTCTGTAAATGTCTGTAAGTATATTTACCCCAAAGCAGAACTGACTGAATTGGCAAAGAGCCTCTGGGGAAATGTACTTGCCAAGCAGCATGTACCCAAGGCGGGGTAATAGGCGTCATCCTTCATCCTTTGTTGCAGGTCGTATTGATCAGCTTTTGCTGATAAAGGAAATGCCCATGGCAAGGGGGAGAGAAGAGGCACCAGGGGAATGTAAGATAGTTTTTGAAGGTTATTTACATACACAAGTTGCAGCTTACTATTAAGCAAACTCATTGGTGACACCTTCTAAAAGCAGGGGAAAGAGTAGCAAAAAATAATCTCCGAAATTAAGCATGAATGTACAAACTCACATTTCCTATACAACTCCCTTTGTACTCAGTAAGAGTCTGGGTGAGTGTGTACTACAGGACTGGGTCCATGACTGATACAAACCATAAGCCCAGTTTTAGTGACATTTTCATTGCAGAAAATGCTTCTTTGTCACTTGGTACATAAGCAACACTCCATTAAAAGCACCCATCATGTTCTTTTCTTTGAAGTCCATGAAAAGCAAGCCACGTGGCCAAACTATTATCAAATCAGCTAACTACTCTGATCTCTATTTCTTTGTCAGATGCAGTAGATAACCACAGATCCTTTAATGACAAACATGGTTTTACTGGTAAACGTGAAATACAGCCTGATGAGGATATAAAAGCAGGTAATGAAGCTCTGAAAGCAGAGTTAATTTGTTATGTGTAGTGATTTACTTACTATCCTTGAGTTATTCATCTACCTCAATACAAGGTTATGTCTGCATGGGGATCAAAAGTCTTTCTAAAGATAAGTAAGGAAGAAAAAGTACAAGAGGGGTGTATGGGTGTGTTTTTTTTTCCTTCTCTCCCCCCTTTTGCATACTTATTTAAATGCTCAGTAGCATAACTAATGATACTTTTAAAGTAACAAGCTTGAATGAACTTTTTTATTTATGTACATTCAAAAGGTATTTCAAACTTTTGTCCTAGACACTCAGGTGATTTCCCTTTCTTCAGCAAATAAAAGAGATCATAAAGGATTCAATCCATAGGAAAAGCTATGGTGACTGGCAGCTAGTCAAGTCTAGACCTGAAGGTCCAAACTGTATGGTCTTGTTTTGTCATATGGTTCTTCAACACTTAAGAGTTACATCCCACAATATTTTCAATTTAAGGATCTATTAGATATCTACTTTAGGACAACTTTTAGTAAGCTCTAGGAATACCTGTTTCTTTCTCCTGATTGTAAGAAACTAAATTGCTGCAGATATCTCAAGTGAGACAGGATGAAGCACATTCACTGACTGCCAAAGAGCAGTCAGGTTCCTACTCCAAAAAAGGAAGCAGTACTTAAACCTAAGTATTATTATATGTTCATTCCATCATTAACAGCAAATAGTAGCAAATAAAGAACTATATCCTCAAATACTAGCTTAAAAATATTTTTCCCAATCAGAAACATGAAAGGAAGGCAGCACTTGTTATCTAACAGTACAGCTCACAAGGCAGCATATTGCCAGTTGTGGACATATTCTATAAATGAGCTGTTGGTGTGATCTTTGTTAAAAGCTATGGAAATGCAAAAGGAATTCCTTACCATTTCTGTGAGGTACTGCTGCATGTCCCCAATTATCAACAAACCCACTGAATAAACCTGTCTGGATGAAATAAGGACAAAGCAAATCTATGATTAAGGTTTCAAGCACTATTCTTTAGCGAAATTTGCTCTCAGTCTGAAGTTCCTTATGCAGTTTCTATCAAAAGATTTGAATATAATACAATAGTATATACATTGAACTTCTATCATGTTAACATTAAATAATAACCAACAGATTTTCTAGGCAATCTTGGAAGATCGTCGGCTGATGAAAACATTGTGCGCACAGTAATCGAATTTTTGACTTACTTGCATCTTAAAGGTTAGTGAACATCTTTTAAGCCTGGTTACAATTAAGAGAATTACTAGAGGTATGATTCTGTCAGTCTTACTAGTGACAAATTCCTGAGAAATAGGACTTTTCTTAAAAGTAAAAGGATTTCCTACCTATTTGTGTGTACAAGAGCATCACTGGAGAGGGTTTGTCAGTTCCATTTTAGTGCAGTGCAGATGAATGAATCTCTGAAACAGCAACCTGCTAATACCATTTGATTCCTCTGGGCACTGTAAAAATAATATCTACTGCTAAAATTGATTGGACTCAAGTTTTAGAAAAGCTGAAAACATAGACTACATAATCTGAGTATAGGGTAGATAATAAATTATCATGATGCAAAACTTTAGCTTATTGTCAAGAACAGTTGGTGGAGATTCTAAAACATTTATCTTCATCATGAAGACTTATATCTCCCCCTTTTGTATGTATTCTACAATAAAGACACATGGTAACATTGTAAAAACATGTTAATAAAAAGCTCAAAATGCTGCTATTTAAATTCTCTTTGGAGTCATGAGTCTTGTGACAAGAATTGTAAAATGGAGCTCAGAGCTGATTCTACAAGAACTATAACTTTTATTATAGCATGAAGTAAAAGGGAAACCTGACTTATAAGACTTTTTAATCACAGTTATGAACTTATTCATAAGGTTCTCAAAAGAATTCAACTAAAGCAAACCCAAATTTTCTATATTTTCCAGCCCTCTTGTGCTCTTGTCTACAAAAAAAGTACTAATTCCTTGCAAAGAAAATAATGGGGGGAAAAATATTGTCAGTGTAACTATTAGATTGAGGTTCTCTGACTCAGGCAGCACACAATTCACTAAATCTGTAACTGCTATATTCCTACCTTCACGTATAATTACAAGCAGTTTTGTAGTAAAGGTACATGCTGTGGAATAATACCAAAGAGCTAGCTGTTACATTTGTATTACTAATTTCAATATTAAAAAGAAAAAAGAACCACATTTATTAATTTTCAACCTATATATCATTGGAAGGAAATTCTAGCCATCTTTGGCATCATTTTCTAAATGATTTGCACCCATTCAAATGAAATAATTCTCTCTACAGAAAACATAAGCTGAGTGCTTACTAAATCAATTTTGCATATGCTACAGGAATTCCTTATGGTTAATACACAAAAAATAACTGAGAATTCTGCTGTTGTATGAAGACCCTAACTCAAATATATTTATTTTAAAGTAGATTAATCATGTATATTCACAGTTGGGCAAAGAAGAAACTTATTATAAGGATACTCAGCCACTATAAGGAGACAGGAGCCCTAAACATGTAGGACTATAGAAACATTCACGGTGTAGAAATATCCTGCTATGTGAGCTCAGGAAGTAGATCTCTATTTGAGCAAAATAAGAGTAGGTGTGAAACCTGCTGAGCTTTAGGCTGTGTACTCTGATGTGTAGGCTAAGAGCTGTTGAAACAGACAAGAAAAAAATACATATCCTAGAAGCTACTTCACCAGCTATTTCTTTCCTGGGACAAGGGAGAAAAACAGGCTGCACTGTAACCTGCAGAATGACAATTCCCTCTGTAGGAGTAATGACATACAGCTCCTTCTATTCAGAGTAGACTGTATTGCTACCATTAGCTTCAGAATAAGTGGAAAAGAAACCTCCGAATTACATAAAATGGCTTTTCCCTGAGATGTCTTTTGTTACCTGGGCATACAAAACCAATGTTATAGCAGTCTCGCTTAGCAATATTTATTAGTAAGACTGGCTACAAACTCATGCACAAAATCGGAAATTCAGATTTTCAGGGTGAAAAATTTACTACAATACTAGTGTTAACATAGTAGAGATGTTTTAAAACTTCACAAATATCACTGAGCTACATTAAATACATTTAGTCAAAATATTTTCACTTGGAAAAACAATTCTGACACTGGCATTTGGGGAATGGTAATTCCAATTAGACATACTTTTCTACCTGTAACATAAAGCGAATATTTAAACAGATACTTATATATTTGTTCTTATATTTTTCTTTTTCTTTTTTTTTTTTTTTCCAGAGGCGGGAGCATTTGACAACCTACCTTCACCAGACGAAACAAACCAATCTTGAAAAAGAAAAAAATAAAAAACTTATATTTTGTTGTAAATTTAGACTGAATTCTAAACAAAAGATCCAAATGACTAAAAATGAGAATTATTGGTTACAATAATCTGACAAATGGCAAAGAAAGAGCTTTATGACTTCTTATTTTTTCTTTTCTTTTATATTTATTTTTTTCTGTGATGTTGCATTGTAAAATTTTGCCTTGGTAAAAATTTGCTGTAGGTAAATGATAAAATAAAAGTAAGAAGCAACTATATTTGGATTCATTTCCCTTTAAATAGCATTTTAAAACTAAATACATAATAGCACACACTACCTAGTATATCAAACCCAAGTTTACTTAGACTAGGGTATATCTATATTAATGAAAACTATAATCCAATAAAGAAGTTTTGCCTATTAAGCACTTTAGCTGACTGATTCTGAGCAGCACAAGGGTGTGACTGAACAGTCCTTTTACAGCACAGAGCTGGTGTGTCTGTATTCCTTTGAGCCATGGAAATCATCCTGCCCATGTTCTCATTTACATGAACTAGGTTTACATTGTCATGTGTCCATTTCATATTATTTACCTGTAATAAACCAACCCTAGACTGTCACTTAGCTCTAAGGGATAAAAATTCAACTGTTCTGTACAAGTTCACACAAACCTTTTTAAACAAAGGACTAGTTACAAAAGCTCTGTGCTTCCTCTGATGCCTACCATACTCATTCTGTGCTCTTTAATGAGGATGCCTACTCCCAAATTAAGCAAATACTTAAGAGCTTTGATGCACCACGATCAGAATGTTCTGCCCCTACAGCATAAATATTGCACAAAAATTAAGAAAACGTTTGAAAAGATGCAAAATTTTATAAATGCTCTTCACATTTAGATGATGCTCATGCTGAGCCACAGCATAATGAAACTCTGTCCTTTCAAACTGTTGCTTACCAGAGCACACAGACTGACAGGAAATTTTGCAGAACAACTATTACATAACCTGTTTTTCACTTTTATCATAGCTGAATATGTTCTAGAAGCCAAGCCATTAGTGGCTAATTTGAAGCCACAGGGCTCACCTTGTCAATCAATTTGTGCTGTCCCTTTGATAATCACCCAGTCTCTGATCTAATCTCCTATGTTATCAGAGTACATTTTCCATCAGATTCAATGGGCTTTCAAGCAAGAGCTTTGCAGAGAGTTTTACCTTGTGAAGTTTTTCTTTTTTCAGAAGTGTCCTATAAAATGTGTACACTGAAAGTCCTGAACCTGCTCTGAGAATTAGTGGAATTCCAAAACTTACAGAGAGAATAGAATTAAAAGTAACTTGCATATATTAACATAATTCAGGAGTTTCAGACTCTCACTTTCACCAGCAACAGTCAGATTTCCAGTTAGAGACCTGACCGGAGCCTACAAAAATCAAGAGGATTCTTCCCACTCTGTGGTGTCTGGTTCTGAATTGCTAAAAAGCAGTCTGCATTTGCAGCACTCAGTCACAAGGCATTTTTCTATAAAAAAGCAACTGAATCTATGATCAAACAAAGAGAACATAATCTTAGCATTGATTAATACTGTTATTTTTTAGTATAAATTTGTTTTCTTGTCACATAAGACAAGAATTATGTTTTAAAATAAACAATTGATATTATTTAAATCAATTTAGCACACTGTCAACCACATTAAAGTCAAAATGTATCCTGCATGGTGGAAGATATATTTTGTCAGCCTCATTGCAATGCAATGGTTGGTTAAAATTCTTCACAGTGAAAAATCTCATGAGATCAAGTTCCTGGAAAGATTTCTAACAGCACCTAAGCAGGGAGTCTCAGAAGAGCTTTACACTGCTCTGTTATATGCATAAATTATAAAAACACAAAGAATCATTTCTGTTTAATTGCCTAAGTGCATACCCTTTCACACTGTGATTATCACATTGAAACTCATATTCCAAAATAGAGATACAATTTTTAAAGTTTCCTTTCTTAATTTTCTGAAATCAAAGGAAAAGTGATAAATGGTGTTTTTTCCCTATGCCAATTTCAGTAATAATCTTATTAATGTTGTTTTTTTTTTATTTAAGGAATTTCTTACATCTCCATGTCTCAGACCCAAAAGTCGTAAATAGTTGGATTAATATCTCCATAATTAGTCTCTCAAACAAATATCAGATAAAAGATGGCCTTTACACCATAATTTGAAAGATCTGAGTTTCAACAGAGCAATGATGATAAGAAGATACTATAGGTTTCACAGAAAATAAAAAAGGAGACTCTTATTTTACTAAATTGCCCATTTCTACCTAACATATCCCATTTTTGTATAGTACTAGATCAGTCATATCTGCATTCAGGACAAAAGCTGAAGGCTAAAATATGAGTCAAACTTTGCTGCAATGTTTGCCAATGATAGGAAATTATTCAGTGGTCAAACTTAGAACCAGCAGCGAACAGGAGCCTTGCTGCTTCTGAGCAACCAGACATGGCAGATGATATTAAATGCTGACACAAGGAGAGAAATGCACATGGAGAAAAACAATCTTCATTTTACCTACATATAATAGTGGTCTAAATTATGTTAGGATAAAGAGCATACCCTCACTGCACTTAGCCCTCTCAAAATTCTGGTTTAAACTGCAGTGGCAGTTCAAAGGCAAAATGGAATGTTAGGAATTATAATGAACAAAAGCTGAAAACCACCCAGAAAACATCACTATACCGCCATGCCCACTCAGGTACCAGCTGACGTTCTGGCCACCTCACTGCAGGTAAGAGTCCTATAGAACTAGAAAAGCTGTAGGAAAAGGGCTGAGTATCTTCCGTGCCAGGGAGCACCTTTTTATAGACAGGTTAAACAGACCAGACTCTTCAGCTAGAGAAAGATTAAGGGAAGAGCTGATAGTCTGGAATGTCACAGAGAAAGGGCTTGGGGAATTCACTCCCTGTAACCAGGAATTAATGACTCACCTGATGAAAGTATCAAGCAACAGGTTTTGGACTGCATCCCAGAGAAGTCCTTTTGCATGCCCTTTATAGAGAAATTGGGGTGCTGATAGGTGCAGTGCATTGTGGAGGCTTCACAGAGGAAACAGCTAAATTCCTGAAAGAGAAGTCCATCAAAGGCTGCTGGTCCAAACTGGTCCAGGAAGTCCCAGACTGAACTGTTTCTTAGAATGCTATGGACATTTGCGTGCACAGAGTTACAAAAGTACCCTTACAACATGATCCACAGTTCAAAGTTAATTAAAGATTCTAAATGAGCATAGTATCCCACACCAATTTACAAAGGAGACTTAAAAATCCCAATTTTTTGGCTAACAATTCTGCAGAAATTAATACTACATTTAACTCCCACAAAAGGTATGCTTTTGATACAGTGCTCTACCTATAAGATAATCTCACTGAGACTTTTTAAAATGAAGATTGGCTTGTTGTAGAAGAGGCTATTTCCAGTGGCAAGGCTGACATAAAACAGCCTGTTCAGATGAGGAAGTCATTAGGCAGCTGGCAGGATATGTGTATTTTCCCACCTGCCTCCTCACGTAAAGGTCAGACTGCAAAAAACATTAGCATACAAACAGTAGATACGCGCTCAGCATACGGAGGAAGCTTGAAGGTGGGATCAACATACATCTGCTTTCAAGCTTAGTATTACAACAGTTAAAAAGGAACTATAGTCCCTTCTGCCTGACCAGCACACCAACTTCCTAAGGGAACAGAGCGGCTCAGGGTAAGTTAGTTCACAAAAGAATCTAACATCTTAGCTGTTCTTTTGCCTTTTGAGCAACATTGATCATTTGTACATTCAAGCAAGTAACAGTTCTGCTGCTTCATTTTGTGGGAAGCGAGCATGGACTGGGGACAATGGGGACTTGACCTCCAGCTCACAGATTGCTCTGCTACTCAGGCTCAGTGCTTGGGTGTGTGTGTGTCAGTCAGGCTAAGTATTTAATATGTTGCCAAGAAAGGCATTTGTAACTGCAGCAGTAAGCACGTCACTGACCTGAGCTTTGCAAATCACAAGCGAGTTACAGAGGAGAATTATTTTACGTCCTTCCTTTTAAAGCACTACTTTCCTTTCAAATACATATTCTCAGAGTCCTTGAGATGAAGTTCATATATGTCTCATCATCTGTGTTACTTCTGTCTGACTTAATTGGTGAAGAATCTATAGCAATCAAGTACCCTCAAATTATAGAGTTTTTCTGACTGCTAGGGGACATTCACAACTCTCTATCTCAGGGGAAATTCTGTAAATACACTTGGGAAATTATCCAAATAAATTCCCAAAAGATTTAAAACTGAGTCTCTGATCATTTATGTCAATATAAGCGCCTATCTCGCATTTGTAGAACTAGTATTCTTTGCTTGCTATTTGTTCAGATTTCTGTGCAGAGCGATCATACCCTGCTTTGCAAAGGTCCTTTTGCAGTTTCAAGATAAAATCAGTATTTAGGGCTACTCACGCAGGGCAACCTCCGTTAGGATTCTTCCCACCAACTTTAGGCCCATAATCTAATGAAGGGAGCTGGAGAACTTGAAGAGGACAGTTCTGCTACCTGGAGATGTGAATCACCTTTCCTCTCCGCTGGCTGGAGAGTGAGTCTGACTCAGAACTCAGAGGAAGCTTTTCCATTCCGTGTTTTCCCTGGCTCCTTCAAATTAAACAGGATGAATGTAGGCCTTCTGTCTTAGCTAGAGGAAACAGGTAAAATAATCATGTTTTTACAGAGAGGCAGTACACATTTGTTTAAGTATCACTAGTTTTTATGATACTTACAGTACCACAGAACAGTTTAGAACTGTACATAGCAGATTTTGAACTGAATGTATGTTCAGAAAGAATGGCTATCATCACTCTCATTCTGTGTACTGTTCTCCTCCTTCCCAGCAGCTGCAAAGTACATTATTCACAAAACCCTCCTGTCATTTTATGCCTTCAGAATCCTCCACTGATTCAAAGAGGCTAGAAAAGAAATAATACTGTTTCTCTTGATAATTTAGAAATATGCCCTAATCTGTGAAAACTTAATTTCATCTAGAGCAAACTATATAAAACTTTTCTAAATTAATATATTTTCTCTCTGCCTCTTGTTCCATTTTCATTTGTATTCTTTTCTCACCATATATTATAAACAGTATTTTATCACTCACCACAGCACTCAAACTTCTGTTTCCAGGACTCAGTTTGATAAAATATATAAGTTTTGTCATGATAACCATTATTTTGGTATCTTTCTCCCCAGTCTAGCTACCTATTAGCATAATGCAGAGTAATTACCAATAATACATATTTATGATAGTGTTAACAAGCCACACTTTCTTGAGTGGGTAAGGGAAGCAGATTTACCATGTTTTTCTTTCTCTACTCTACAGTAGTCATTATGCATAGGTATTACTCTTTTTCAGGCAGACAGAAAGGCTGTTTTTCCTTGTGCAAATCTAAAAATAACCTTTTTACCTTGCTACTTTTCCTGAATTCAGAGTGGAAGTGTAAATGCAATGGACAAACTTGAGGTACATTTTTTTTTTGAAGAATCAAGATGCAGGATTCTGATCCTTTATTTTCCAAAGAAATTTAAGGTCAGGTTTTTGGAAGCTTTAGGGTATGCTGAGATGCAGACACACATGACTGAATTTACAGAAGTGTGCAAGCAGGTCGAGTGTTGAACTCTCAAAGGGAGTTAAAGTTTTATTTATATGCAAAGTAAAACACCATTAAAGACAGAACAGGTGTGCACTTACAAGTATTAGCTTGATGTTGATTTGAATCTCAAGATGTCAAAGTACCTTAAAGAAACTGACTCTTACAGGAGAAGGCCTGGGTGACACTACTAACTTGTTCTGACAAAAGGTGTTCTTTTTTGTCACACCTTTAAATATATCTAATCACAGTCCCAGCAAAATCATATCCAGATTCTCCCGTTTTCTTGGCAATATTTCCTGTTGTGTGGTGCCAGCTCTGAAGCAGCACTTGTAGGTAGAGTTTTAAGCCCATCACACAGCCCAATAGCATTTGCAATATACAGGGTTTTAAAAGTTTTGATAAATGCTTTTTTTTTTTTTTTTCCCCTGAGTTTCTTCATTTGTAAATACTATTTGTAAAAGAGCTTTATAGTTCAATGTGACTATGCTAGACAGCCAAAGACTGGACTAGTATAAGCTGAGAAGTTTTGTTGACTTCTGGGAAACAAAATGGATTTATACCATTTGGAGAGTCAGCCTGAAGAAGTACAATAAAAGCAGAGGTGAGTTTAAAACACTGTTAAACAGAAGAACTTTGTGATACTACCTGGATTATTAGGCTTTTGTGAGTGTAACACAGTTAGGGGTTTTCAGCAGATGAAGTTCAGGTATTTGCAGTATCAATGTTTATAGATTTTTTGTTTCTTTCTTAAAAAAATGGTTTTAGTTTTAAAATAATACATAGAACTTTGTTGTTGTTGCTCTTAGTGTTTTGTTTCTTTTTTTTTCTCTTGTTCAAGTGAAACTAAGGGACAACTATAAAACACAGAAAGCTGCCAGTTTAGCAGGAGCCTACGCAGTTATTTGAGTCTTGCTCTTAAGTGAGACTAACAGTAGATGACCTGAACAGCCACGAGGTGGTAATGTTGTTCTACAGCAAAAATCTCAAGGCAGAACAGAAATCAGCACAAATGTCTAACTTACACAGAACTGCAATTACTAGAGTGTGCTTTTACAAAGTAGGAAGCAAAAATAATTAATAAAACACTGCGTGTAGCTAATGGAGAGAAATATGGTGGCTAAGCAATACCCACCTGTTATTAAAATTAGGCCCTTGCACTAGCACGACAACATTTAAGAACATCATCGGATAAAATTTATTTTCTGGATTTGGAAAGTGTCAACTTAAGAGGCTGTGGTCATCATTAATGATGCCATGGCCCCAACAGCCTGGAGCTGTAATTACTGGTATCAGTTCAAAGGCGCTTGGGAGGTTTCTATGAGATGTCAGCATAAAATATTACATATCTTTATATGTAATATTTTTGGCGCTCATGTTCATGGGTGCTAGAAAGCAAGGTATCATTGCCCAATATATGGTATATGCTGTGCTGCAGTAATATTTAAACAGGAAAATTACAACACTGAAAATGCATCTTGTATTTCATTTAGATAAAGTTTAGTACAGGGCAGACAGCAGACATGGTGCTACCTCACCCCATTGTGGTCACCAGGAAAGTGAGAACCTGAAGCTCCTCTCTACTTACATGTTTTCTTATAGATTTCTTAGCTCCCCTCACAGCTGTAAGTTGCCTCTTACAAAGCCTCTAATTTAGTAGAAAATACATAATGTGATATGAACACATTTAGCAAGAAGACTTGATGTGACATAAAGGGCAGACAGAGCACAACTAGTCAGAGTGAAGAGGTAAGGACCATCTTGTCTGTTTACTTGCTAAGGTCTAGCATTAGAAGCTACATACTGGTGGCTTTGACTTACCCAGAATGACACTGTCATTTGGAGGACTTGGATCTGAACTGCTGGATATCAGGCACTGGTGCCCCAAAAAACTGAGGGACCTAAAAGGAGGAGTTTTGAAAAGTCATTTTCTTAGAAACCTAATGCACCTAAGTCATGACAGAAAGATGGAGCGAGTCATGATCAGACATTCATCAACAGTGAATGATGCCAATCACTGACTTGTTGATAAAAGAGATTGTTATTTTTACATATGTATATGTATAACATATATACATATATATAAACATATATGTGTGTGTATATATATATATATATATAAACGAACAAAAACATTTACTTGTCTGAAGCGAACTTCATTGTCAGATTTCACCCAGGTTGCTGAAGCATCTCATGCAAAGCAAAAAGGAATTAAACTGCTGAGAAATGCCATTGAGTACATCAATGAATTCTCATTGAAGGGAGAACCAACCTCTCAGTTTTACATGTCCACTACATTCATCTCTACTAGCAGGGTGGTATCAGCCAGAAGTCTTTGGTTTAAAGGTCACCTGCCAAGCGAAGGGCAAAGGAAGCGAAAGTCTGAGCAGTCATTTCCTTCTGAAAAAAACATCAGACATTAAAAGTATTGTCATGTCTCAAGGGGATGCCGTTTTCCCAGTTTTGGAGGATATTATTAGTTTTGTTGTCTCTAGAGTGTTGTTTAAAGCTCTGGGCCCTGAAGTCTTATAACCATGTGAGAATCTGTGTATTTTTAGTGGTTGTAGAAAAAATGGGAGTATACTTTCTGTGCTCAAAAGCACAAGAACATTTTCCCTTTTTTTAATTTTATTTTTAATATTAAGTAAAATTTATTCTCTAAGAGCTCTAAATCATATATTTTGACACTAGATTTGCAGATAGTGCAGTCAGTCCTAGGAATAAATCAATTGTCTGACCTTCAGGCAAATCAGCAGCACTGAACTGTATAATAAACATTCAGAAATATGTTTTTAGAACACCGTGTCTCCCTGTGGACTCCAAGGACCCAATGGTATTAAAACCGCCTGAAAAGAAAATTAATTTTTGAAAGATGGACTTATATGCCATCAGAATGGAGGCTATGACACATGCAAAGTGAAACTTAATTTCTGATCATGCAGCTCCGCAAATATTACGTGGGGAGCCATTCTAATACAAGGTTTTACTGAGTATAAGGTAATATTTGAAAAGCAGTATTTTCATAATTTAAAAAGGAGTCCAAAACTACGGGTGCAGCTATGTGGGGATTTGGGTCTGTAACTCTCCTCCCATCGTACTCGAGCCCTGCGAGCTGCGCCAGACTTTACAACCTATGGAGTTCTACCCAGTGAGTAGGAAAACTATGCATCTAAATATTGTGGTAGTGAATCCAGCTTCTGAGACTCGTCTGGTGAATCCTCCTCTGTAAAGCTGAGCAACTACTTGCACTATTAGAGTTTACTTGCACGAGAAAGAGTATCAGAATCAGGCCTTTTATCCTTGACCAAATGAAGCAAAATGATTGCATCAATTATCTGCAGTAATTGGATTATTGAATTATGTGAGTAATAGTTTGTTCATCTTCCAGCTATCTAATTTGAGGTTAATGAGTGTTCTTCACACCCTCTTCACCATAAAGACACAGCTTATAAATCACTTGCTATTCACATGGGAGTTTACTTCACTACAGGCTGAAGAAAAAGACTATTTAATGACATTCTGGATATAGCTTGTAATCTCTTCAAAGGTGGCAGGTCGGTGAAAAAGAAAATCACACTACCTTGCCCTACAGCACTTTGCTTTTGTCATGGTACAAAGAGGTTCTTTCTTAAGCATGTAACAGGACAGCAACTAGTCTCCTTTCTCACAGACTTTCTTTTTTCCCCTCCTGCAAAACTGCCATTATGTTTTTCTCTGCTGAGATTTAATTATCATCCTGTTTATTGTCTCCTCCTCCTGACCTCATTGACTTGTCTGAAGATTTTGGTTTCAATCACTCTGAAGTTTACAGTAAGTCCCTACCTCTCCCTGTGAAAGAGGTAATGGCGCAGTGAACATCAGTGAATTTAGCAGCTGAACAGGAAAGAGCTTGTTTGAACCTGGGGTGCCCAGCACATGGATTTGAACTCTGTTAATGATTTGCAGAAGAAACCACTGCTTCTAGCTCTCACTAGGGCCAGCAGCAACAAGAACAAACAACTTTCAGATGGGTTGAGGCAGAATCGGTCATTAATACTGGGCAATTAGTATGCAGAATAGCACAGTAAGTATAAAGGCTTCACTTTCAGGGATTGTACAAAATAAGAACCTTTAAAAATATTCAAGCACTGCCCCTTTATCTTTCTGGCAAACAGTTCATATAGACCTTTTGCGCATAGCAAAATATCAGATGCCTCTTAAAAAAATTTAAATCTTTTTCTAGCATATGGGCACACTGTCATGGTGAAAGGCAGGCAAAATCTTCAGTGTTTTTAGGCCTGTATTGCTGCAAAATTGTGCACAGTCCAACAACTCTGTGAGTGGAAGCAGCAAAGACAGGCTACTCCTCAAGGAAACCAAGAAGCTGAGGGTGGCCAAAAGGCAGGGACCTTACCAGTCAGAAAGCAGTCCCACAGCACCAGAGCAAGAAGGACAGAGCAGCTCCAGTGATGATGCTCAGGTCCAGCCCACAGCCTGGCTCAGCAGCAAAGCACATGGCAATGAAGCAGGTCTGAGATCAAGCCAAGAAGTCAAGTCCAGGTCAAGGCTGGGGTCCAGATCAACAGGGGACACAGCCAGGCACGGGAACTGCTGCAGCACAGGTAAGGCAAGGACCAAGTATGAGGAGTTTCAGCTTAAAAGCCACTCCAGAAGGTTGAACCAGCCAGCACCTCTGCAAAGTTCATTCAAGGTGCGACATTTCTGACAGAAGTGAAAGGGGCTATGGATACCCTCAACTCTTTCCTTATAAGAGCACATGCTGCATAGGCCTAATCAAATGCTACGTCTTTCATTGTGGAGTGAATACTTTTTGCATCATGTTACATTATTAATGCAATTACTTGGCTTATTGTCCTGAATGGTCATCACAATATGGATGCTCTGAAACAGCTACTTCACAGAAACCAATCTAGAAAGCTACATCTTCCTTTGCCATAACTCATCTAAAATTCCTCCTGTATTCATCACAGAAAAATAATCAAAATCCTTTAAATCCAACACTGAGAACATCAAGAGGACGAAACGGAACAAGGCAATATTCCCCCTGAGTACAAGGGGAATGCCTGACAATCCCCTTTAACAATTAAGCCTAGCATTAGTGTGAGGGGTGCATGTATATTGGATTAAAATCTTAATAGATAATCAAAGCTATGACTGAAATGACATTAGGAGAGCTTGCTTGGGCAAACTGTTACAGATTGCTCAGGAAAAGATAGGACAGGAAATAAGGAAAAGTTTTTGGACTCTCTCTATCAACAGTGTATCTACTCCTTCCTGAAATTCAGAAGACAACAAGCGGAAAACTTGTTCAAAATCTGGACAGGAAGATGAAGAGGCATTGATATAATGGGACACATCCTATAAAATTATTCTTCGAGGAAAGGGGGCTTTTTGCAATATCCTGATGAAGCATTTCAAGGACCAAAAACTATAGCAATGGGGTCTTACCTGGCCTGGGAAAACAGGATAATAATCCTGGAGTGCACTGGGGATATTGCTGATTTTAAAGAGGAAGAATTTCTTTGGGGAGTGGATGATTTAGATTTAGGCAGTTGAAGAGGGACTGTTAGAAGATAAGAGTGGAAGTAATCACATCTTCAAATGACAGGAGGGAGTGAGAGCAAGCTGAGTAATGAAATGGGAACTGCTAATTGGGGCTACTTGCGAACATCAGCTAAGGTGTAAAGGACACAAGGTAGAAAGCAGGTAGTAACAGACACTGTTTTAAAGGCTCAAGAGCAAATTAACCCAAGGCAAGGGAAATGCAAGCAGGTTTGCTGTGTCAGTAGTTCCCCAAGTGCCTGCAAGCTGGGAAAGAAATGCCCAAGAAAAGGTCATATATAGATAAAGGGGAGCATAAAGAAAAAAATATCAGCATTCAAAGACAATATCAGAGGAACTGCAGTGAAAACCAATTCAGAACTAGCAAGGATCACAAAAGACAAGAAGACAAGGTGGTGGTTCTGTGTTTACAGAGAAGGACAAAGAAAAGCATTATCCACTGCTAAATGAAAGAGAAAAGCTCATGAGAGTTAATGCAGAAGAAACCATGTGCTATGCTGTCTTACACAGACGTATGCTATGCTTACATAGACATATGCTGTCTTACATTGCCAAACTCAGACAATCAAAAATTGTTGTTGAAGCCACTAAAAATATGAGGCACTAAAAAAAAAAGGAAATTAAAATGAAATATACTGACTGTGGTATTAAAGATCCATCATTTTAAAAGAAAACACAGAGTTTCATTTTTCATCTTCTCTACAATTATGGAAGTTGAAAGTTTACTTTAAAATGTTACAAAGGTTTTCCACAATTAGATGCTTCTATCAGACAGGACTTCAAGGAAAATTATGAGAGCTGGTCACAAAAGTCTTTATTCCAAGACACTGAGGTCAATGAAAAAAGTTGCTGTTTTCGGGATGGTTTGAGTCCACCAGGATCCTACCTGTTACCCAGGCAGCATATAGACGTTATGAAACTATTTCATTGATTTCAGAGAGCTTCTTGAATTAGCAGAGACTTAGAAATCTTAATGTCTGTAGGTTGACTATAGTTATAGTCTTAACGACCAAACTCATACTAAATCAATATAAAAGCTTCTCCTGTGTTTTTTGCTATCACACCACCTTACAACACAAGTAACAGCTGCTTCCAAAGCTGACATTATGTCTCCATTAAGGAACAGCTGAGTACTTGACAAGCCACCTGCACCTCTTCCTTTTATCATCTGTAATATATGAAAGACTTGTCAGAGGGCAGAAATCATCTCATCAAGGACTGGTTCATGAAATATCATCCTGCTCTGAAAGGGTAAGTTCCAGAAAGAAAGAGCTGCTCAACAGCCAAACACATAATAGAAATGGGCCAATCTATGTTTTTTTGTCTACATCCCCGCTGCTGGAACTCTGTAAAACATTCTGGATAGTTCCAATGAATCAGAATTTTCCTTGGCAGGAGGAAGAGGGGGGCTGATTTTCTCTTTTGAATTTCTTTAATTCATATCACCACTAAGTATGGGCAGTATGGAAAAGTTAATTTCTTCATCTTTTGAACTGCAGCCAAACAAAACTCTTGGGTTGTTTAGGGGAGACAAAGCTATTTGAGTATTCTGACCATCTTATCTTTCCTACTTACAGGTATACTAATAGAGAAATAAAAAGACAGGCTAAGAGAAGTCCACATGCAGCTGTTCAGGCACACAAAGTAATCGAATTTTCACTCTTCACAGGATGCACATCTCAGCACATAGTGATACTCTGGACATTACTCTGCAACAGCAAGAGAACAGATATTTGTGCTACATTTTTCGCTACGATTCATAAGATATTTGTCATACAGTTTTTTGCTACAATTCACACTGACGCAGCATGGGTCTCTGTCAGCAAAGCAAGTGGACAGCTTAAGCTAACTTTCTCCAAGAGACGTTATCTTTCTGTGTTCCTCCAGGGCAGCCTCTAGCACCCCCTGCTTGCACATATCTCTTGCACTGAATGTTCTTCAGCTGTGCCCTTTGAACTCATTAAAATAAACCTGAGACTTATCCCTACCAGGACAGAATAAACTTTAGCATAAAACACAATGTGCATGGTCTGATCCTCAGTAAATTAGAATGTTTTCCCAAGATGCATTAGTGCAGAGGACTAAATGACATTAAAACCACTGGCTCTTTTTTGCCTAACAACATACGCCACATAAATCAACAGAGTGAGACAGACAAACCCTCTAAAGGGGCATCTCTCAAAGTCAGTAATAAGTGAAGAAAACTTCAGCTATTGCACACAGACCAAACAAGAAACAGTAGAAGTCCCATGGCTCAAGCAGACTGGCTTGTGAGAAAAATTAAAAGTTTAATTTTCAAAGTGTATTTAATTATTTGTAGTTAGAAGCTTTGGAAAAAAACAGATGGTTTTATATATTAAAAATTAGACCTCAATTTTTTTTGAAATTAAGACCTCCAGATTTCAACACTTTTCTCTGCCCGAAAGCTGATAGTAGAGCAAAATCAAACAATTCTCTGAGTTATTTTTTAAAGCCAAGAAGATCCTTGCATTGCCAATACACACACAGCAAACTTCCAAAAGACTAAACTTTCATAAAGAGATTTTAGAAGCTCCAAGGAGTGGATTTCTCAGTATAATGCATGTTTATCCTCTGAAAATTTCAAGGACCTGAGGACCCACTCAAACCAGTAGTATTTCTTAAAATGTAAGTTTTGCTTTTTCCTGACAACTAATGTCTTTAAGAATGTATTAATATGCACATTTAAACAGTTTTGCTGTTAAGAAGAGTTCTCATGGGGATGGATCTGGAAGACAGAAAAGTTACCTGTGGCACTGTGATCATCTTCCAAACACCATGCAGGCTTGGTCACCTCCTCTGGAAAAGGAAACAGTGCAGCAAGAACAGGTACAGAGAGGGGAGAGTATGGAAGACCTTTTATTAAAAGGAGAAACGAAAGACAGAACGACGGCCATCTGACATGGGCCTATAATAGGAAATAGGTGAATAAGGAGTAGTTTTTTTTCCACTCTTACACTGCAAAAGTTACGTAGGACAAGCTAGAACCAAGTTAATGAAAATAATTTATCATGCAATATGTTATAGAGCAGAACTCATCACAAGAGGTTGTAAGAAAAGTACAAGCAGATGAAAATGCAAGTAGACACGTTCCACAGGAAATAGTAAACATACTTTTCTAGACACAATCTGTTAATATCCAAAGCATTTGAAAGTAGAAGGAAGTCTCACACCACAAATTTCATTGGCACAAAAACCTTGCACAGTTTTCTCTAGATATCTGCATTTAGCCACCCTGCTGTGCTAGGTATACTAGCTCACACTAATCTTCAGAATAACTTTTCTTTGCTGTCCTTTTAGGTCAGCAAATATTTTGTGCAAGAGACTTAAATGAGGACCAGAGAGTTAGGACTATATTAAATGTTTAAATAAATAAGGGTACCTTTCCTTCCTTGTCATGAATCATAAAACAATAGGATCCAATATAGGCTAAAAAAAATGCAGCATAGTTATAATGAAGACAGCCACCTCTGAGCAGTAAAATAGCTAACCGTGCACACTGACATGTTGCTTCCTTTCTTTATCTAGTCACACGCATGGCAAATCCAAAAGGTCACTGCTTGATGATCCACCATTTGGTATCATAGTTTCTGTGATCCTCAGGCTCCATTCAGTGTTGCTTTCCACGAGTTATAAAGCTGTTTATTTCAGTGCTGCCGGAAAAGTATAAATTAGAGCAAAAAATTATCCTGTCTTCCTTTTAATCTTTCAGATCTTTCCAAAATTTAATTTAATCACAACAAGAAATTTGAGTGGAAAATGAAACAGAGAATCAGATTCCACCTTTTTTATCTTATAATAAAAAGTTCTAGGACCCCTGATTATAATATCATCAGAAATTATAATATCATTTCTTTATCACTTTATTTTATTTTACAAAATAGTCTGCTATAATCCTTAGCTTCATTTTCATATACTCAGGCCTAAAAATAGAACCTTTCTTTCTTTTGTAGTACAAATATGGAGTGTTTTATGTAAAAGTGAAATGTTAATTAACTTCTTGTTTCATTATTAAATCTATAAATCATAAAATTAACAGATCAGTATCAAACCTTATATGATCAGTTGGGGGCATTTTAACATGAACAAACTGCCTTGTTTTTCACTACTTGTAATTATACTAATATTAAATGTATGCAGTCACTGTTACTGCAATCAAGTGATCAAAGGCCTGAAACAGTCATACCAAAAAAAGTGAAATAAGAATGTATTTTTATACAATAAGGGGACAATAAAAATATAAATAATTGCTATAATGAATGCATTTTAAAATACATGAGGGTAAAATAAAGTTATTACAGACCCATGAATGCTATGACACCACATTATAGACTCTTTATATAAAGGAAGAGCTTTTTCAAACCTTCTAGCCTTTTGTTTGTTGTAGAAGGAAGTGGGACCGATGCATATTACAGGTGTGCACCACCTACTGAGAGTGCTTGACATTTAGTCAACTTTTGTGTTGTGGGTTTTTTTTTTCTTTTAGGTACAGGCTGTTTCCTGATCCCCTGGGGCCAACTGTCATTAGCTACTCTGGTATAAAGGAGCCTGACACATAATTTTCTTGCTTTAATCACAAAAGAAGGTAAATACTTTATATCTGATTCTCACAAACTAATGTGCATGCACATATTGTTGCCTGTCAGGCAGAGGGGTAGAAAGAACCATGATCATCTGAACTGAGATTTCTGTATTTTATTATCTTCAGCTACTTGAGCTCTGTACGGATAAGACAGACACTTGGATGATACGAGGAAGTGACAGGAGACGTGGTAGTATGGTAAGATCACAGCATGTGCATGAAGCTATTCATCATACTCATTGCTCCATTTTGCTAACTGCAGCAGGAAAACAAAAGTAGTTATAATTACCATGGTTTTCTTTCAGAAAGCTAGAACTGTACTGGTTTGTGCTTGTGCCATCTTCATGGGTTTCCTTGTAGCTGAAAGCTGGTGTGCTCCAAAGGTAAATAGCAAGTTAAAAATGTCCCTATTGACTATTACGGGAGGGTATGTTTTTGGTGAAATGATACCGACTTTCTTTCTGTAACTTGCAGAGTAAAGTCGCAGGGAGAAACTGGGGCCCACAATCAATGCTGTACCTCAAAGGACGCTGTAAGTTATAGTCAAAAACCTCTCCTGTAAACACTGAAGATATAAGCTTATTTGGACTAAAAAACTAAAAGGGTATTAATAGCTTCTTTAGCAATCACAGGAAATGGGAGCTGTCTGATCTGCTAATCTAGCTGTTTAAGATATGAAAATTGTGCCAAACTGAATTTGCAGATTAATATACTGTATTAGGGAATGGTCAAAACAAAGCACTGGTCAGCATATTTGTATTATGCAGGAATTGTTTTTTAGAATAATTTTTTTGTTTATATGACAATACTTACATGAATATTTTATGCACTTTCTCACAGAGGAACTGTTCAAGAGTATTTGCAGAATTATAAGATTCTTAATTTTAGTGATGGTTTGATGGTATATGACTAAACCATATGTTTTATCTTATCATTGTGCTTATGTCCAGCCTTTCAAAAGAAAGCCTAACATAATGGTCTGTCTTCCTATCTGCAAAGTGAACTATGCATTTCATCGTACTGTTTTAAACCCCAGTTCTGGTAATTTTTAAGGCTAGCTAGTAAATAGCTGTTTTGCTTTGCTGATACTCAGAAGAATCCTCATGGAAAGCAATCACTTCATTATATTAAATAACTGGAAGAAGACAAGTGCTGTGAGTGACGAGTAAGTGGAAACTTTGTTCCTGTTTGACAACAGAATGTCACAGAGTAGGTGGCTCTTCTAAAATTATCTTTGAAAACACAGCATTTAAATTAACAAGGTATTCAAAGCACTAAAGCTTCATATTGAGCACACCTACTCAGTATCTTCAGAGATTATTCAGCGACATTTGCTCTTGAGACTATGGGCTACACCTGATCTGCTTGTTTGACTTTAAGGTTTTATGGACAAAATTTGGGAACATCATGTTTCCCAAAGAGTAACTGATAGCCAAGGGGTTATTACTAAATTACTAAATGCCCTTTAGTTCCTTATTTCCAAAGTCTGCCTTCCTTGAGAAGGTTTATCTAGGTGGAGACATTACTAGAACAATCATGGAGTGGCTCAGCTGGAAAAACAAGTATTTCAGAAGCACATATGGAAGAGCCTGGAGGTGAGTTATGACATCCCAGGTCTATTCCTCCAAGGAGGATAATCGAGGCTAAACAGAGACACCACAATGCGATATTGCAGATGCCCCTCTCTCAGTGGTACATGGGAAAACAAGCTGAGTACAAACTGCTGCTTCCACAGCAGTTCCAGGTATTCCTGAAATATCCAGGAATTCGAGCAAATTCCATGAAAATTATGCAGACTAGAGCTTCTCCAAGCTTCTGGAATTGCGCTGTTGGAAGACACCTGCAGGCCAGCAGCAGCTAGTGCATAACCAAAGGAATAAAGAGATGGATTAAAAATTACCTTTACTTTCCTGCCTCTTCTGGTTTGCTTAGGTTTGTAGCTGAACGCCACAGCATCAAGCTAGCTAAAACAAAACTGAGAATGCCCTAAAATGTAAATCTTGTGGTGCTAGTGTCTTCAATAAAAACAGTTCATAACTTAAAGGACTAGGATGCTTGAAGTACAGCCACATGGATTTCTCTAGAAAAAAAAAGAAAAAAGAGTATGTTGTAATAAGAAAAATAAAAGATTCTGTAAGCTAAATTAGAGCGAATACTTCAAAATTTACAGATATTTTAAAGACTTCAGATGCAAGACAACGATCTTACCTCCATCTATTTCTAATACTTAAGATCTTTAAAATTTATAAGCTTAAGGCTTATTTTTTTCTAAATGAGCACACCTTTTGCTACAAATCCTTCCATAAATAGACTATATTTACATATTAATACACAAACACTGGTTATACAAGAGAATCCAGTCAACCAAATGTTTCACTTCTCTTGATGAGGATGCCTAATGATGGGAAAGAATTATTTGTCTACTGGAAACAGGAAAACACAGGCTCAGGGCTTCCTCCAAAGAGCTGAAGTTTTACTCACTACTTTGCGTAGGATCATATAAGCTAGAGGCTTCCCTCCTACATAGCCGAAGAATCACACATTTTCCTATCTCTAGCACTATAGAATAGCTAATGGTACTTGCTACTCCCTTGCAAGGAAAAATATCACAAATTCACAATATCAAGTTAATACCTGATTATGCACAGAACGTGTATGAGAGTTGTTTTAAACTGAGTGTTGATAGAACAGTTTTCCTAACTGTGTGTTTTTCTCTCTTGTTTATTACTAGATGGCAGAAGATATGCCTCTGACAATAAAGAAAACCATTACAAGCTTAACCTGGAGGACTTCAGTATGTTTTTAATAATTTTTAATAAGTATTTAAAGAAAAGAAATATAAATAACTTAGCAGCATAAAAGCTATAGATATTTCTTTTCTTGTCTTTTCAACATATTAAAGGCAAAATCCTTGAGCAGCAGGAAGATTTTTTGCTTGTGCAAATAGTCCTAACTTCACTGAACAAGTGAAGCAAGCTCTAGCAGAGGAATAATGGTAGCAACAAAGCTTTAAATGGGAAGGCAAAGGCTGTTCAGCCATCCCCAGAAAATGAACGAGCACACAACTTGGCTTTTCTGTCCCAGGGGACTTAGATAAAAGGCTAAGAGAAAACAGGCAAAACTCATCCAAGAAATCTTTCTCACTGCTGGGGCGCTACTGTGGAAAGCGCCACAGCTGAACTGGGACAACAGAGAACATCCAGGGTTCTCTCTGCCTATACCACGAGGTGAGTGCATGTTTTCAAGGCTGCGTGAAGAAGAAACAATATTCCAGATACACAAATCTTCACCCACAGCAGCTGTAGAACAGATGACAGATCCACAGCCAATGCCTGCTCATATCAGACACTAGATCTTGAACTCAGCAGAGTTGGAATAACTTATAGCAGTTAGCTATTGATACCAAGCTCTGCTTCCTGCTAGAAGAATGCCGAGGAAACATATATTTTTGTTTGTTTTCTTTCATTTTAGACTTTTTGAGTTCAGCACCAATGGAATTCCTGAAGATCAGAAGAAGATTTACAGCCCCACACATGGATATTAAATACTTGGAATAAAACAAAGCTTTCCTTTACTTGCTGCAAACCTCTCCTCATGCTGAAAAACAATAATTAAAAAAACGTTAACTGAATGTAACTGCTGCAAATGTCACTGTGCAAGTCTCTCTAGAGACTAGAAAATGTTAAATTTGCTTGTTTCAACACAATCTTCATGTTATATCATTAAAAATACACTTGAAATTAAAGGAAGCCAGAGGTTTACTAATGTGGTTCTTCTCTCTTTTTTTTCTTACACTGTAAGCAAGAAACAACATAAGTAAAAGAAAAGCTTAGAATTGCCGTTGTAATGTTCATAAATTCCCTTAGGAAGCACCACTACTCAGAACATCAGATAGAGATTTCAAATGTTTCCAAAACCTTTCCAAACCTGCCCTATGCAATGAGACAATGTTCATCCAACTTCACACAAGTTGTATTCAGTTTCTCTTTGTGTTAGACCTCTCACTCTCACCTATTCAGTTGCTGGAGTGAATGAGTTGTCTCCCCGTAGAGAGAGCCCTTGTGATTTTCTGTTCCAGCGGACAAAATGCCAAATATCTTTCATATGTACGTGATGCATTATCTTTAAAACAGGTTCAATAAGAATAAAATGTGTTTGTAACTCATTCAGATAGCTGCCAGAAGCATCAATATGCAGATAAGTGCTCCTTGATATCATTTCATTTAATTGAAATTCAACTAAACTTACAGTGATTTTTTTCTTCTCCAACTTTGCTACAACAGAGCTCAAAGTCTGAAGAGATATTTAAGGAATGTTATAGCTGACAATTTCATGAACTCTCTCCAAAAAAAAGTTGGAGTCTTGCCCAAGAAATAGAAAAAAAAAAACAGCATCTTGCAAGCAAGGTGCTTCTGAACTTTTCTGTGCAAATGTCAAGTTGTCAAGTTTTGTTTATTACCCACGGAAATGTGGCATCGGCTGCTCCCTCATCACACCGACAGAGGACAGCTGTTGCATTCACTCCCATAAAACAGAACACTTGATTTATACTGATATGATCTGGCAAACAGTCACAGTTGGAGTTGGGATATGAAGATGACATAAGTCTCAAACATTGATCTGAGCTCACTCTGTTTAGAAGTATCTCCCCTTTTCTGCTCCTACTCTGCTCACACTAACGTTTAAAATGTTCTTTAATCAGTTCTCCTTGGCTTAGTTTTAATTTACCCTCATGGAATTTTCATGGGTTTTATGCCATTAACTGTCAGGAAGAGAATCCAAAGCACAATAGTAATATAAACGAACAAAACTTTAACACTGGAGCTCTCATTTAAGTTTAATATTTTATCATTGTAATAGACGATGATCATTTCCACAACCTCCCACAGAGTTTACAGTTAAAGAATCACCTAGGGTCACAGAGATTGCTGTTCCTGCCAGAAAAAAAACACTGAGCTGTTCCTTGGCTGTCAGCTCTGCTGTTGCTGAAGTTTGTTGTACATGATGCTTTTAACAATAATACAGCTGTCTAGCCCGTGCTCTACACTCTGCTCTCTAGCAAAGCTGGAAAAAATGTGAGATTGAGTTTTCACTATTCCCTTTTGCAGAACTGTGCAAAGAAGGGATGAGTGACGCTGCAGAGCAGCAGTTTCTATCTTCAGAAGACACAGCGCTATGAGTGGGTGAGATGTAAAGAGACAAAGCTTCATATAGGTAAGTCTTTCTAACAGACCACTCTCTTTGACAACTCACTGAAGCCAAGTGAATTCCACTGATTTTGCTAACTACTGAATCTTGCACTTATGTTGCATAAAATAGCATACTCATCGCCACTAAAGCCAAAAACAATGTAATGGATGTGATTCATGTTCACCCAAAAAAGCTATTCAGTGCTTAGCTGTCCCTCTCTTTTTCTGTAGATTATGAGCAATAATTAGAAAACTGCAAAAGCAGATTTCCTTAAGGTTGATGGAGCAATACACAGCCTGAAATTTAAGTCTTAAGCTGAGAAAACCTCTGAAACTTCAAAAAAAAGACTTTAACTTTTCTGCTTTGGTTTTCTTGTCTTAAAAAAAAAAAAAAAAAGATAACTAACATTTGTTTTATTTACTTTCTTTTTACATCTGTGAGTTCGACTCTGCTCTTTGCAGAATGATTTTTCTCTCATTGCTTTAGTGCAAAAGTCACAATTGGCATGTGCTGTTATCTAAGCACTACTGTGATTCATACAGATAAAAGAAATAATCAACATCTCCTAAGCAACAGAGCATCAGTGCCGCACTTCTCTTCCACCTCAACCCCCCAAAAGTCAGATAAACTCAAGCACCGGTGGGTTTGTTGTTGTTGTTATTCTCATTTTTGCAAACAGTAGTTCCTAATTGAGCTCTGTTAACAGTGCAGACATGAGGAACAGAGGCTGACAATACGGAGCTTATACTTTTTCTATAATTATATCTGCACTGGCATTCACTGCTTGCAAACCACAGCAGATCTGCAGCAACCTCTGATGAAGATGATTATATTCACTGCAGTCAGAAACTTGATTGAGGACAGCCTCTCCCTGCTTCTGACAGTGTCTATGTCTTAATAATCTTGACAAGAGACAAGAGAAAAGATACTCAATGAAATAGAATTGGAATTAGTGATAGAAAAATGAGACTACGGATCAGATATGGATGGCTTCCTACTGAAGTTGCTTTCTGTGGTCCCTAATCCTCTTAGCATATCAGACAAACACAGTATTTCCAACAAGCCTTTCTCTTTATACAAAAATCCTGGCACGCTTGTCAGTCTCAAAGGACATAGTTGCATCCCCTACCTACAAATTCTGACGCTACGCAATACCTGTGAAGAGACAGATGTTTCAGTATCTCTTTTAAATTATTTATGAGTTAAACAAATTAATTCCTATTTACATTAGTTTAATGATAAATCCAGACTAGCTGATCAATCCATCTCAAAGAAAAAAAATCACATACTACCTTCTGCACAATAAAACTGCTTCAAAGACTGACATCTGCCTCTCCCAAAGCACAGAATACAACTCTGTTCAAATATTCCAAATACATTTCCTACATACTAGCGGCAAGAAGGAACCTAAACAAAAAAAAAATTTTTTTTTCTATTTCTCTCTCTTTGTGGAACAGTAATTTGTAATTTTAAACTATGAATGTTTCCAAGCTCTTCCCAAATACATAGACTTTCCCTCCCCCATGTCAATAATATAATTATACCTTAATGCCTCTCTTGTTACAAAGACTTGAAAACATTACACTGCCTTTTACCAGCTTCCTTGCTAGCACAGAATAGAGGGATGTGTTTCTAGCTTCAGTAATTACCTTAATTTCATAGGAACACGAGATTGCTGTGTAACCAGCTATTACTAATGCAATTACTCTGAAAAAATGGCTCACAGAGTGATAGTGTCAGGGGTGCTTCTACATCAGCACAGATTGTAGTAATTCAATAATGAGTCACATTTGGTCTCTGAAGTGGGTAATACTGAATGGCAAATATCCACACTATAATGAAGTTTTACGAAAGCATTATTTTGGGGCATCTCACAGGACAGCTCTTGGGTTTGTGCAAATTCAATACACACCTCTTCCTCTCCTTAACCTAAGAACAGTATTTCTACATTTTACATTACAGTAAAGGCCACAGCCGTGACGAGGACCCCACTGTATTAAGGACAGGATCAGTCTCTTGCCTAAAGGGGTCTGCTGAAGAAAATGGAAGGACTTTGAATGGGTGAGGGGCTCAAGTCCCTAATACCAGGCAGATGAAAGAACGAAAGGGTGGCCTGTTATCTCACTTCACAGAGGGGACAACAAAAGTCCTATTCAGGAAAGTGTTTTACAACATGCTGAACTTTATCAATCAATGTAGACTTAAATATTTCCTGAAATAAGGTCAAAGAAACTCAGTGAATATTTCTACAATCAGCTGGGAAGCCTGTAGCAGAGCTAAGACCTGAATTTGGGTTTCCCTAATCCCCCTTCTGCTCCTTAGCAACAAACCACACAATTTCTGTAACACAGAACTTGGTGGTGTGCTGTCAGTCAGTACATTTGCTAACTAATGTATTAGCACCTCTTAAAATGTCTTTCTGTCTAAGCCTAATTGGGTTATGCCCTCCCAGCAGGTTGCCACGCTGCAGCAGTTGAAATGGAGCTCATCTGGTAGGATTGCTCAGGCCTCGTTAGCTGATTACACACAGCCCTACAGAACAAGCTGAGCTGTCCTCACTTTACCCCAGAAGCAGCACTGCAAACATGTCTCATGCCAAGCAAACATACCACCCTTACTGCAACACATCTAATGAAAAGAACGGAGAAAAAAAAAAGATATATATATATTCCTGCAGCTGAAAAAATGTAAATAAATAAGGCCTAAGTCACAGAAACTAAATGATGACATTATTAGAGTTTCACGATCCTTATAAGAAAGAACCCTTGAGAGGGACTTCCCCTTTTTGCTCAGAAGCAGCATTTGAGCTTAGGTCTTTCCTCTTGCCTGAGTGGCTTTATAAACATGTTTGTGCCCAGCCATGTTCCCTGCTGATCCTGAGCTGCTGATGTGGTTTGACCTTGGACTTACCTCATCACATATCTGGCAACCACTGGTCAATCAGAGGGTGACTCTGAGAGCGCAGTGTTCCACAGCTCTAAAAAAGAAAATAATGCTGTTGTGCCAAATGTTAGAAAGTATATTTTCAGTAGGGATAGGAAAACAGTGTCACCTTTGAGATGACTCACCTCAAATTGATGCAAAACAAATATGGAAGAATTATAAGATACTTTCTAAATCTTTCTGCTTTGCTCCAGCTGTGATTCTCTTCCAGGTCTCCCTCTCACACCTCCACTTGCTTTCAGATTCCTCTGCTCTCCTGTCAGATTTTGTTACAAAATTTTAAATTAAAAACACAAGCTCGTTGATGGCAAGACATTAGAAAGCAGTTTTTAATTTTTATGTAGAGATATCAAGGAGTGGTTTGTACTATGATTGGCCTTTCTCATCTAATAGAAACTGAGAAATTCAATCTCCACATAGTTTTTCCATATTTGTACCAATCCATAACTCTAAATAAAATTTTGTACTGTATTACATACAGTATTACAACATCCTTCAGCAGAACTTCATGATTATAGGCTACTAACTTGAGTCAAGAGAAACGTCTTATCTTTGAAGTTCTCCACAATTTTGACAGGTTGATCCCCAGTCTCTGGGCTAAAAATCATGAAAATGGATTGCCAAGTCATTAAACTGCTGTCTTATATACCCATAGGAAAAATAAATAAATAGTTTGCTTTGAATAGTTTTGATATTAAGAAAGATTGATTATTTTCAGACTAGACTGACATATTCTCAGATACAAAAAGGTCTTTGTGCTTTATCTGCAAGGTTAAAATGTAAGTAGCTCATAGAGTTACAACCACATGAGCTTGCTTGTTACTTTTAATTCCTCCTTAATTTTCTCAGAAATGTGAATATCTAATTATTTCCGGTATGCCATAATTTTATATTCAGAAATTGAACACACCCAAAAAATACTGTAAAAAGAGAGGATTGTTTACTAAGAACAGCACAATAGCTGCTGTAAAGAGAGCTCTGAGCTATCCTTTTTTCTTGTATTTAACTGTAGGGACTAGTATTTCATTTGCTAGATGGAATAGCAGCACCATAAGACAGCCTTTTAGTTCCTGTTGTTAACTCAAAGCTATTTTAAGAAATTTCATTCATTAATAGCTAATTTTTAGTATGCTTATATGAAGCAAAAAAGCAAATTGTGAACTTACTTGAAAAGCTAATATTTATCTAACGGGTTATATAGTTATTCCCATTATAATCAATTCAAGTTTTTTCTGAGTCTTTTCTGTACAAATCTCAATTTACCTTGACCTACTCAAAACTAGCTTTATGACTCTCTTTTCCCCAAGAAAACTTTTCTCTTGCAGTATTTGTTACGAAACTGAATCTTTAGTAGAAAAGGGGTTACATTTAGTTACAAGAACTGATACAGCTTTCCTATCGGACAGTCTCAGAACTGTGACAGTGTCCCTGCGGTTCTCAAGTATTTTCATTGATTGCAAAATGTTTTACATATAACCCATCAACAATATAAAGCCAGTTTTAGCTTTCTTTATCGCTTATAAACTCTCAGTAACAGTTCTATTTTTAAGACGGTTAACTTTAATAGAAAATGTCTCTGCTAGACTTGCTCATTCCATCCTATATTGCCAACTATTGCTCTGTATTTATTTTTAGAATATAATTTCACTCCTCCCTCATCAACACAGAGTGCAGCAGTGTTTTTATAGACTGATTTTACACCACCTGCAATATAAAGTGCATTAATTCAAAGTGTTTTTACCAGTCTTAAAATATCAGAAAATAATGAATTTCAGCTTTTCACATCTGTAGTTTTTTTTTTACCCTTTACCCATTCTAGTGCTGCGCTCATCTTTTGCATCATCCAGAGTTCAAATTTCTACTGTTTTCCTTTTCTGTCCTTCTCATTTATATGGTCATTTTTCCACCATAATCCTTGCTGTTGTAGCACTCTTTTTTTTTTTTTTTCCAAATTAAGAAAATTTGCTGAAAACTCCTAAGAGTTCTTAAACGACATCTTGGGTGAAAGTTTTGGCATTGTATTATGTTTATCAGAGATGGGAGCCTAGAGACTTCTCTCATTCACTTCCTCTAATACTATTTGCCCAGCTTCTCTTCACTCCTATGCTTTAATTTTAGCTATAGAATTATCTTCCCTTTCCTACTTCATTTCCACGTTAATTCTCCTGATTACTCTTTTTATTTTTTCCTTGCAATTTTTTTTCGTATATATATACTATATATATATAAAACACAATATATAAATATATATAATATATATTATATATAAAGTTGTGGAACTTTATTATATATATTTTTATTATTCTCCTCTTCCTTGTCATATGAGGTCATCATCTCTTTTAGGCTTAATAATTTGTCACTTTACATCATGACAGTGTCTCTTGATGCCTGTTTCCAAATTGAGATGCATCTGTACAAGGATGAAACAAGATTCTCTCTCTTTTTTTTTTTTTCCTCCTCCAAAGATTTTGACAATTTCTTAAGTTTATTTTTTTCCACTCCTTTCAATCATTTTACTTGTATTTCACAGTTCTATTCCTGAATTTACTTTAATTCATCTTTGCCATGAGTCCTAACCCTAGTCTCTTTTTTATTACCTTTAATCCTACTGAACATCACCTCTACTGGGAATGAATCTAGCAAGCTGATTTCTGAGATTAACACATTTCTCCTTTATGGAGAGGCTCTATAGGCCTTGTGAACCTCACTGTAACTTTCTCTGAAGACCAGAGCCTTTTGAGATGATGCATTTACATAGGTGTTCACTCGAAAAGCCACAGAAAATGCTTTCAGGAAGTGTAACAGCCAGGAAGATACGAAGCTCACAGGTGGTGCCTTTTGGAGCACTTCAGGAAGTCATTTTTTCCATGATATTCAGCAATTGTTAAAAACACAGACACAAATGCAATCCCTCTACATATCAGCTACAGCGAATAACCTTCCTCCCTGGGCCACCCAGCACCCACTATTAAGCTAATGGTTGAAACAGCCTGCAGTCTTACCTGCTGTCCTGGCAAGAAACTCCATGACTCAACATGACAAGGAGAAGATCTTTATTCTTTTAAGCATAGAAACTAAAAATATCTAAGTCCATATTGTTAATGTATCACAAAATGTCAGAATCAAGTATCATTAGCTTTTTTATATAATCAATCAAATCATTTTCAGTACTTTTTATTTCTTTTTCAGATTTTCTCTGCCTAAGGAGAATTAAAGCTATTAACCTATCAGTAAGAATGACAAGAGGAGAAAAAAAAACACAGAGGAAAGAAAAAACACAAGTAAAATGTCCACATAAAGAAAAATGAAGAAGTAACAAAAACTCCTCTGAGCTTTACAGGAAAGTGGACTGCAAATGTAGGATTCAGCAAATTTTGACCCTATATCCTATGTACATTAAAAAAAAAGCCTGTCACATTCTCTTAAAAGGCATTTTAAAATAGAAGAAAAAAAAGAGACCATTTTCCTCCTATTTTTATGGGAATCACCTGTCTAAAACACCTACTGTATAACACTGGAAAGGGGAGTTGTGAGAAGAAAATCAAATTGTTTTTATGTCATTTTCAACATTAAACAGAAAATTATGTTAATCCAAATAAAATAAATATAGACTGGAAAATTAATTGTCAAATTTTGGAAGTCTCAAAGCTCAACTCAAGTCTAAGGTTCTTGCTCTGTTTTTACTATATCTCTACTCACATAAACATCTGATAAAGACATTTTAAGTTAAACTTACTATTATTAAGAGTCTAGATAGTACAGAAAAAAATGGTTTAGTAGAAAATATATTAAATTTAGTCTAACATGACTACTCTGAAAAAGGCTGGGTGTGATTACAATCAAATTAACCCAGCATAATCAGAAACAACTCAGCTAAGCCAATGCAAATAGTCCTATGAAAGATTAAAGTAACATCATCAAGAGGCAAAATTATGAAGACTGTAGCAACATATCAAAATTAACACTCATTGGATTTATAGTATATTGAACGTCATCCAACTTTCAGTCCTTTAAATTTAAGTTATGCATGCAGTATCTGGGACAAACATCTCCCAAATTCCTCCAAAATCATTCGTTCAGCTAAACAGACAGAGTAACCTCCTTTTTCTGCCTCTTCAGCCTGCGCCAGGAGATAAGCACACGTTGCTTTCACTTCTTCCCAAGATATACATACAGCTGGTTGCCTGACAGGGAAGAAGAAACTAGTATAAAATATCTCCATTTTAAATACATAAAGTAATTTAAAAGACAAATTACTGTTTGTATTTAAAACCTTTAACTAAGAGTTAGAATGCAAAGAGCTGAATTAGAGTCACTGCACTGTTACTGCAAAACATATATCCCTGTAGGAATCTCACTGTTTTGTAGTGAATAGTTTTTGCTGCCAGAAGATTGCTTGAGTTCTTCTAATTAACCCCCGGAAGACTCTATTTTCTTTACAGAATTAGTTGATGCAAATGCTGCCCGATTTACCAGCTGAGGTAAAATTCAGAGATGAACCATGGGATATAAACAAGCTAATCAACTGAATAACATAAGCTTTGTACTGATATAATTTTCTTACTATATCTTTGGGCAAGATTTTCCTACAAATTGATATTTAAGCACAGAAAAATGAAAGAAAGGAGGAACTGAAGGAAAAGTATATGGTAGATAAAGGATTTTAAAAAGAGAGAGACAACAAAATATGTGATAAACACAAAAATAATTGATGTTTTGTGAGCATAACTAATAAATATAATCCTAAATTCTGCATATTTAGGAATATGCATACCATATTTCTAAAGGATTTTCTCTTGTACTCTCTTTTTCCTATAAATAAAAAATGCGAAGTGAACATGTGTTATACAAGACATCTATCATTTTACTCACTATTTCTTAGCTAAGTATAATAATGATTACATAACAAAATTAATGAAGCCAGATAGATTGATGAGTTATGATGGGTCATTTCCAAATATTCACCTGTCTGTCTTCAATTTTGGAAACATTTCAAATGCTGATGTTAAAACTGGGCTATTTCCTTCATTATTTCCAATGTCCATGTAGTTTGGCATATTCAACTGTTTTTTTTGATCTGGACTCTCTTCATAATTTTTGCAACCAATGCATTTGCAAATAGAGGAACACATAATTTTGGCCTGGCAAATATAGAATACTTAGAATAAAAAATGTATAAACATATGAGTATCCATTTGAGCTGTATCTCTAGAAACTTATTTTAAACGTGATGGGCTTGGACACTTGCAAATTAAGATAATCAATACCAACATAGTAAGGAAGCAAGTTATCTTTCTCCAAGGATTATCTGCAGAGTTGGATGATTCTCCCTTGCCCAACGGACAATTCACTCCTCCTCTCAATTTGAAGGTATCTTCTCAAGGTAACAAAATACCACAGATGCAAATGTGTGTGTATATATATATATATATATACACACACACACACACACATATATATATATACACACACACACAATAAGAAATAATGAGAAGCCAGCTACCAGGATAAGCAGAAAACCATGCCTCACTTCTTTCTTGTGGAACTAGAGTTCTTACAACCAGATATCAAACATTTTAGCTGATCATCTTCAGCCTGATTTAATTCTTGGAAGCTAGAGCCATATCAAGAAAGAGACTCCATCCCTCATCTTTAGTAAGTTTTATGATGAACAATACAAAAAAAAAAAAAAAAAAAAGGAAGTTATTTTTAGTGACAAATAGTTACAGAAACTTATCCATGTTAAGATCATGACTAAAGACAGCAAAATTCACCTGACTGACCTCAAAGCACTCACAATAGTTCTTAAGGCATCCTGAGCGTTTGCAATTACATCCTTTGGTATGGCGAGGTTTAATTTCTCCCAGTTTTCTTTTCCCAATCTTTGGTAGAAAAGCTTCTGGATTTCTATCGAGACAGGCCTAGAACAGAAAGTATTAGATTATGAGAAATTCATACACAAGTTTTTAAGTCATTTAATCTAAACAATTGATAACCAATGATAAACAATGATAGTGACAATTCAATTATAATCTTGCCACTCTCATCCTTTGAGGTATGAAGTGACTGGGTAGAGGTGTCTTGTAGGGCATGTGAGAGCAGGAATTTCTCTCACTATTGAAGCCACGCTCACCAGAAATAAAAAGTTCTCCGTGAAAAAAGCACCCTTGAATACAGTGGTGTGCATATCTCAGGGGAGAGAGTTTAACAAGATTAACAAGACTAATCTTGTTTCATTAATGGCCCAATACAAGCCAGTGTTGGATACTTCTCTGGAACAGCATATTTTAATTAGGCCCAAAAACCTCATGCTGCCATGACTTGCTAAAAAGCAATCTGAAAAATCCATGTCCTCTATATACAATATTTATGGATACAGAGAAACTGCAGAGAAACACAAGATCTGTTTTACTCTAAAAGATGCATTTTGCACAGTGAAGAGAGTGCTTCACCACCACCAAGCCCATCAGCTCAACTACACTAGAGCATCTGATTATGGATACAGCTGTTAGATGTTGATACCATAAGCTGCTCTGCATTCAAAGTTCTAAATCTAATTAGATCAACAACTTCTACAATCCTGAGATAATGTAAATGATACAGAGAAGAGCTGCACACAAGGAGTCCAAAGATAACAATACATCCTTATTGCCGCATATAAACAGAAAATATTTTTATTTTCACTTTTAAATTTACAACATAATAGATTAAACTTCTGCCCACAATAAACTCAGAGACTCCAGCTATACAAGGAATATTGCTGCTGTGGGAGCTCTCTTTGGATTATGGCATATGTCAAACAGAGAACAACAGACAACTGCAGATGATCCGTCCAGAGAAAATAATAATTTAGATAATAATAAAAATGATTTGGTTTCCATTAACTACTGTCTGGTTAAGGGAGACAAAATATTTTTGTTCAAGTGAAAATATGTCCTGAAATGAAATTTGGGTTTGCACGCTCCCAAGGATAAAAACCACAGTTCCATTAACATACCACTAGTTAAAATGAAGAGTAGCAAAAGTTCCATAAAGGGAAATAAAAAATACCCAAATTTGTTCTGCATAAGAATAACATAAAGGCAACACTTGGCTTTACTTCATTTAGGTTAAAAATAATATATTCCAATTACTGTAAAGTAAAAAACAATACTGTTGTATTTTTCATATACGAAGCAAATATCAATGTATACTGTACTTTAATTACCTTAACAGCCTTAAATCGCTCAGTTTCATGAAGTGGATTGTTGTAACAATTATTGCAGTTGCAGTTGTTGCAAAAATCACCATTAGCAAAACAGTCACAATATCTGTGATGAACATATAAAATAACATATATAATGAAAAGATTAACTATGTTTAAGTTTTATTCTACTTCAGAGTAGTCTGGTTTGAAGGAAACATGGAAAGTACTCTTTCCTTTGTCATGCAGTGCAATAAATACATAGAAAAAATGCTTTTCTTTCAACATAATATTTTCTAAAGTAAACTATTACTTACAATTTCAGGCACTGAGATTTAGTGCAGTTGCATGGTTTTTTAGACTTTGTATCTCCTGAGCCAAACTGTACGCTAGACAGATTTTAAAAGGAAAAAATAAAAAAAATACACAAATACAATTAGTATGGAAATTAATTATTTTATAATTTTGAAAAAATACTTTCTTTTCTTTACACTAATATCAGCAGTATTTAACAAGCATAGACTTCCAGAAGTGGGGTAAAGAAAAGAGAAGACTAAGTAGCCTCACCAACTGTCACCCCCTAGGGCTGCCGAGTTCCCAACCAACTGCAGGCTGTTTGGCTGCTAAAGTCTCTCACGTTCCGCACTGGAGTTGCATCTGCCTCTTACTTAAAAAGGATCTCCAATTAAACATAATTAGAAGAGTTCCAATAGGATTAGAAATACACGCTAAACATGTGGTAGGAATCACATTCCATGATTTGGAAACATTCCAATTAATTTAGAAAATTAAATATTTTCAGCCATACGGATAGCACAACTACACTGAACCTAAGAAACCCTGAAGCAGGTGACAGTCTTGACTGCCAGCGATAGGTATCATGACTACTCCTATAGATAAACAAAGCATTTCTACAGAACTGCATTTTTATTAGAAGGAGAAAGCTATGGAACACTAAAATGTCTAGAAGTCATTGCCAGCCTTAAACTCAAAAGTAATCATGGATTAAGGTTTCACACTTCTTACCCAACCGATGTTATTTTCCCTTGCCCTTGGAGATTTGATTCTGAATGGTATGTGGCAGTACTAGCTACTGATTGTAAGGATCCATTTTCAAACTGTTCAAGATAAAATGCATAAAACCTGCTTACATTTTTAAAGAGACTCCTGTAAATTAGCAGAGAAAATTTAATACAGTAAAAATGCTCCAGGAATTATTTGATTACAAAGGATACTCACAAGACTCATGGAGGCAAAAAGCCATGAGAACTATACTCATTTCTCTCTGCAATCTAAAGTCCCCAGGGCAAAGAACCAAGAACAGCTTCCAATGCTGCACAGCGGTGGTACACCATTTTCAGTTTACTCATAATTCTAGGTTCTGTTATTTTTAATTCCAGCCATCTAAAATTGGCTAGTGAACTGATGATTTATATTAAATATGGATGAAACAAGGCATGTAATAGGTTGAAGACAAAGCAAAACTTTTTAAGAGAACCATCTCACAAGCCATCTGAACAGACTGCAGATGTGCTGCTCTCTTTGACAGACATATGATTAATAAAGAAAAGTTATGTTGGATTTATAGATAAATCAGGCAGGGAATCACTGTAAATCACACTTAATTTGTATCATTGATTAATCTAGCTGACAGTCAAGAAGAGGAAAATGAGTATACTTAAAGCATGATGAAGGAATCTAGGCAAGGGGGATAAAAAAGTGGCTACTATCCTCTGTCTGTAGTGATATCATATATTCATTTCACACAAATCAAAAGATACCAGGTAAAAATTTGCAGTGATTATTGCTAAGAGCTCTGTTGGAAGTAGAAACATTGTAGAAACTTTGCTGGAAGTAGTGGTTTCACACTAGAAATCAAACAGTTCCAAAATTTATTAGTTTTGTGTTCACCTTTGGTTATCTAAAATAAATAGTAATACTGGTCTATTACTTACTCCATCAGCAATAAAATAATTGAAAATAAAAAGTAAAAAAGATTACCATTAAATCTTAATCAAGAGAGAACAGAATAAGAAATACTACTGGAAGAAAATATTCCTCCTCTTCTATTAAAAGTCAATGTGCTTTCCTTTGCCATCCAGAAAAGTCTTAGCATGGTTTCCAGGAATAACAGTCTATACGAATACTGAATTCAAGTCTCAAATCTCTAACAAATTTATTTCCCATGAAAATCTGTGATTTTATTCTTGGTATTATTTCTAGAAAATGTTGAAATCAATTAGAAGCCTGCATATTTAAAAAGTACATAGATTAACAACCCATTTAAGGAAAGAGAAAGGAGTTTATATTGTGCTTAAAAAATCTGAAGAAAAAGGTTTCTTTACCTGCTTTTCATTCACATCGAGTTTACCTGGAACTGGTAAAAGCTGACCAAGCACAGCTGCTACAGGATTACCCACATCTGAAAAGATACCTATTTAAAAACAACAGACCTACTCACCATGTATGAAGTTTCTTTTACAAATGATGGTGTTTGAACAAAGCACAGACAAAAATGGGAAATTTTAATTTGTTTTATTAAAAAAAAAAAATCCTGGTGCTATTTGTCTCCTTGTAGCACTTTTTTTGCTACAATTCAGTTCAGAAAACCAACTTATGTTCTTCCTACAATAAACACTGTCAGTGGAGGGCCTAGATTTTTTCTCTCAAAGAATGTTCTTCCTCACAAAATCTCATCACAGACAAACAACAGTCAGAAAAAAACACCAACAATGTGTCAGCTAGGAATCTAAGCACAGGATTTTTTTTTTTTTTTTTTACTTTGTGACATCAAGCGCATCTGAATTCAAATGCCACAGTCCTAAATTATTTTGATGAAATAAGAAAATGGCAGAAACATGTAAATATGTTTATCCTGAGATCTTATTTTATGACTTTCCAAAGTCCTGAGAGAGCATCTAGTGCTGAGGTACTGAGCTTATGAGAAAAAAGACCTACTAAAAACCCATGGAGAAAACCATAGCCATAAGAGCAAGTCTTTGCACAAGTCCTAGTGAAAGAGTGCTTTTAATTATATAAGCTTCCCAGCCTGTGTGGAAAACAAGCAAAGATCAAGCTTAATGAAGTAAGAAGATGATTCTTAGAACTGTACTAATTTCATAATAAACATAATCTATATTTGGAATGTCTATTCAAAGATGTAATCAATGCTTGTATGATGCCTAATACTGAAAGTTGTTTTCATATTGCCATTCATATGCGCCATTAAGTGTTTCTGTGTTTTATAAGCAATAAAAACAAATAATGAAATAAACAATACAGTTTCTGAGGAAGCTATATTTGGGAAAAAAATATTAAGTTAAAACTAACCTACACTTATATATTGTAGTGCTGATCAGATGAAAATGTATTATTCCACTAAGCATCTAAACTGGTAAAACAGAAAACACGTTCTTTAAAAAATAATGGAAATCAAGTTTACATAGTGATTTAAAAATCAATGACACATACTCTGCAGATTGTGAAACCCAAGGCTAAAGTACAAGCATAGTCCTCAAAGTTACTCTTCATTTATAGAGAAACAGTGACATATGGTGGCAGTTTGGGGTAAATGCAGATGTGTCAGCTGATTATGGTAAACATGTTTCATATAGAAATGAGTGTATATTAGCAACTTTAACATTTATTAACATCAAATTCAAGCTATCTATTACATCATTCTTGTTATTTCATTTAAGTGCAGAGCACTTTTGCAGGTACTATAAGATAAAGTAAAATAATAAACTCCATTAACTTTGGCTCAACTCAGATGACGTTGCTTAGGAACATAAACACAGGCAATTGCACATTAACAATTTATGATATACTATCTGACATGCTAGAGAAAATTTTCATTTTCATTGTACCTGATTGAAGATAATTATGTTGGTCTTGATACTGGGGAATTAAATGAACTGTTTTTAGTTCTCTTGTGCCAGAACTGTTTATACAGAGTATTTGAGTACCTCCATCCAACTGGTATATCACCTAGAATAAATAACTAATGATTATCTCCACCTAGGAAATGGTAATTCCCTGCATATAGGTGCAAAGGTTTTCATGAGTGTGCCATGTGGGAAAAAAAAAAAAAAAAAAAATGCATAATCACAGATTGGAGTCTGTCTGAGACAAATGGATCATTACACAGTTTGCTTTTGACCTTTATTTTCAATTCATTTATTCTTGGAAGCAACTATTGAGCAATAACACTATAGGTCTTTAGCCCAGGTGAGATGAATTCCTGGTTCTCTCAAGTGCTCTGTGGGGTTTTGCAGAACTTGCTCTAATTGGTTTTGTAGTATGCTGGCTTAGGACTCAGTTTCCTGACTGGAACATGAAACTGAAATGAAACTGTTCAGTTTCACTTCATTTATTTCTGTAAATCTAGATTTTCCCGAGTAAAAACAAATACAGTGATAAAATATCACTATCAATAGATATCATTAGAATGAATCTGAGGAAGCAACTGCTTTATTATTCTAGCTACAACACCTAGTAAGTGGGACCTTTTGCTGCTATAGTGTTATAAATAAATTAATAACTTCTTTTAGCATATAATTCTGCTATCAATTTCAAGATGTAATTACCACAGGATTGGAATCATTTCTGTGTGAACAGTTGGGTTCTTCCAGGACACTGTGTAATGCTAATAACTTGCAGCCAGACTCGCCTACATTTGAATTCTGAAAAATAGCTTCATCTTGATCATTCTCCATAACGTTACTAACCGCCTCTCTTATTTCAGCCTGAAAAAAATAAATACCTTCACATATTAAAAGATATATTTTAAAAGATACTTTAAATTCCAATGCAAATACATAAACATATAAATTTTAACTGTAGAAATAATGCATATTAAAGCAAATAATGTAATATTGGGAACAGTTAGCTTACTTGCTAATACTTAGACAGAATGGTTTTTGTCTAAATCTCTTGGAGCTGCCCTATCCTTAATTGGTGTAAACATGAAATTGGCCAGAACATGAAAGTGACAGAGAGCAGTCAACTGGATTTGAGCCAATAGGAACAAAAATAGCTGAAAATCCAGATTCTATTTGCCCTTCCTGTATTGTGTAGCACTGTATCAAATCTATGGAGCAGAATTTTCTGTTTGATCTTCCATGAAAAGATTAGATTTTGAAATAGATCTGTGTCTGAAAGAACCTTTGGCCTGCTGGTACTTGGAAAAAAAAAATCTGGTTTAGATATTTAGTTCTTCTTTAAAATTAAAAAAAAAAAATCAATAAATTCTTCCAATAACAACAACAAAATCTTACATGCATACTTACAAATTCATCGTAGACAGAAGCACTTGTCTGAGGTAAGGCACAGTCACCAGTGGCAGAGTCTATTATATAAAACATAGAACACTTTACTTACTAAGAGTAAGTATTGTATACTAGGAGCCCCTGACAGTATCAACAAGAAAAAAGGATTTCAGTGCCACTACAGCACTGCACTTTCATGGAAAAAAAATATTGACTATTCTCTTACAAGAAACTTAATTTCTGGACTGTTGGGAAAGAAGCTTCTATATGTGTCTGTCTGATGCTTCTCCAAAGGTTTATTTACATTTCTGCTAAAACTCAGCAATGATGGCATATGAACACACAAACAACTTAAAGATTATAAAATAAGTAGTAGATATTAACATAGACTCTTCACTGTTCTTGGTACAGTCAGACTCCAGGATAAACCTTCTAAGACCAAATCTGGAAGTCTGTTAAACTGGGAGCAGGGTTGTGAAAAAGCCACAAGCAGAACACTAACAATTACTGAGGAACTTAACATCAGCAGCAGCATGGGTGCAACTTGTCTATATGCCATCCTCCGCTGTCAATCCTTAAAAGAAAATAAAAACTTTGTTCCTCTCAATACGAAAGAAAAAAACTGTGCTGCAGGGAGGAATATCTTCTCAGTCCATGAAGGAATAGGAAAGAGGTATGGCAGAAAAAAAGAAAAGAAAAAAAAAAGAAAGAAAAAAAAAGAAAAGAGAAAAAAGAAGAGAGGAGAGAGGGGAGAGTGGGGAGAGAGACTGCACTACATGGTTGAAGCACATAAACACATACAAACAGGCAGTGACTCATTCTCAAATCCTCTTAGCTATACTGGTATACCAGGTAAGTAAAGGATTATATTGCAATTTCTCATCTCCTGAAACTATTGCATTATCTATTTACATCTTTCTTTAAGCTTGCAAATGGAGGTAAAAGCACAACAAAACAAAACACACACCACTAAGCCACTTTGGGCACTTACCATTCAAGCAATCTGGCAAGTTTTGTGACTGCATAGAACTGTTATGGATTCCTTTGAACTGATCATAGCAAATATAGTTATTCTCACCTGCAACTTGAGGTATTAATGACCTGAACACCTGAGGAAAAAAACATTTTATTTGTAACTATTCTATGCAATAATTCTTTGATTTTTAAAAAGCCAAACAAACAAAAAACTATTTTACAGCAACATTAAAAATTGAAAGTCATTTATATTGCAGGATGTATTAAACATGTAAATGTTCAAGCTAAATGTATAAGCTACCACATCACCATGCAAGCTGAATGACTCCTTTTTCTGTTTTCCATATAGATATGGTTTGGAGAAAACCTATTAGCGTTAATACCTACATTTCCATTTTCAAATATAAAAGCTGTGAAAACAGAACAAACAGAACAAAATCTGTAGTACCAAATTACAATCAAGATTGTTCAAAATAGAAAAAATAGACAATTTGCTCTCTATCTGTATGTGTTTCTCTTAACATTTGTAACAGTTTAGGAGAGCAAGTGAGCAGCACATAAACAGGCTATCATTTTTCTCCGCTTCAGCAAAAGTACTCGTAATCTTACTGTAAGGTTGTCCTAAGACCTTGAGGAAACAGGGCAAACTCAACATTCATGTGGACACAACCTGATGCACTATAAGGACACAGGTTTTGTCTAACTCCCCTATTTTAGTGCCTCGCAGAGGAAAGCAAACATTCTTACCATCTTCAGCTTGATCCAACTGCAATGCCTTAATTGCATCTTTCCTTTCTAAAGGCTTCCACCAACATTTGGCATCTCATTAATGGTTCAAAAGATTGAACATGTAGGCGATCAAAGGACTCCTGGTTATGCAGATCACCTGTGCAAACAGCCTTCCAGAGGCCCTTTTAAACCAAATCTGCCATCTCAAATCAGAAAGGAAGCTAAGTCACATAAGATAACCCTCACAGCGGACTTCAAGTAGCTTGAAATGAAGTGGCACTGGGAAATCCGGTGCATTTGGTGGTGCTGAGGTTTATTTGCTTTTTTGTTTCTTCAATGGGAGGTTTTCCCAGGTTCTGTCTGGCTTCCTCTGGGAGCACCACAGACTTTCCTAGGGGGACAACTCACTGGATTAGTGGTTTTTTTTTTTTTTTTTTTTTTTTTTAAGCCTTATCGAATAATTAATGTGGAAGAAATGTTGACTGGAAGTTCAGCCATTTCAAGATAGCTGCTCAGCGAACAGTTGCCCCTGAGAAGTGGCTGCAGTACAAAAGCAAAATTACAAAACACACGAAAATATCATAAATGGGAACAGCCTGCATGAAATACTGATCATGGATTTAGTCCTGGGCAGATCACAAACGTTTTATACTACACACCTCTCTAGAGGGTAATTTACCTGACATAGAAAGAAAAACTTTTAAACAGTTAAAAAAAATTAAAATCTGATAAGCAACAGATTTTACCAGATTATTTTGTGCATGAAGAGTTAACAATAGAGACTAAAATTTATTGTTGTAAGGATATTCCTTTCTTACATACGTTCACTGCAGAAATCTAATTCAGTATTACTAGTAAATTTGTTCTGGTATGAAATTATGCCGTAACTTTAAATAGGCTATGGAGCCTACATGAACTTTAACCTGTTGATATCCTGCACTTGAATCATGAATAAACAGTGCTAAAGACTATTTTGTTTAATCTTACTGGAATCATTCTGACATTCTGACTGACCGCTCCTTCTAGAGAGGAAATGCTGGAAGAGGGATCACTGCAATTTTTATGCTGCATCATTACAGAAGAAAGAAAATGGACACCATTTGAAGCCAGGTAAGGAGAGTGCAAATTTTCATCTTCTTCTTGGTAATTCAATTCCTTATATTTCTCAAGATCTTCATGGTCACAGCTGCTGTTTGCATGTGGACACATTTCAACTTTTGCCAGTGCATTTGGATTTTCAAAAGCAAGAGGATACTTGAAGTGATCTAACAAAGTCTCTCCCATCGCTATGGTGCATAAGTGATTGTCTTGGCCAGATGCCAATCCCTCTTCAAGGGGATTATTAATTAAAGTGGTTTCCAAATTAAAGTTTTCAGAGCTAATTGGACTGTTTTGGCTAAATATTTCAGTTACAAGTCCACCATCTATAACTGATCTTATGTCAAGCAGTATCTGGTTCTCCATAGCCACAGCCAAACTCTCAGCTGGTTCATATCTGTTTTTTTCTTTGAAGATGACCAATTTTTCTAGTTCAGTATCCTTTGGAGTAGTTTTTAGATCTAGAAATAAATGAAACAGTCAAACTAAGGAGCACTTATGTAAAATACTTAAGATTAACCCAATTAAAATGAAACAGCGAGACTTCAAAACATAAAATTGGCAGGGGTTGCTGGTGGGCTTCCAAAAGTACAGCTCACAGCGACAACACAAGCAGCTCCTCATATGTTGAAGCAACAACAATGATAACACATATCTAAGTCTAAAACGTGTTAATACTTCAGATTTAGACCAGGATTTTACGCTTAGCTTGGGGAGACGATACTTAGCTTTGGAAAATGATGTAAAACCATCGAATCTGGCCTGGCACATCAACAACTCAAAAGTTAACGCTGCTTTAGCTCTGTGTGACTGATGAGGTGCCTCCACCCACCACGGTCTGAGAGCAGCCCGCAGCACCCTACCCCTGCCGCCATTTCGGGATCTCTAGATCCCGCCTGCCGAGGCGGGAAGCTCCTGCCGCCCGCAGCCCTCCCTGCCCGCCAAGGCCAGGATGCGCCTCCTTCCCCCTCGCCCCTGCCCGTCCTTCGCCCTCTCGCCCTTCACCTTCCCCCATGGCGCCCGCCCGCCCGCCCGCGCTTTCCCGCTCTCGCCTGTGAGGGGCGCACGCGAGCGGCCGTTAGCGCGGCCGTTAACGGCTGCGGGGCGGGGCGCGGCCGCCGCCTCCAGGGAGCGCGAGGACGGGAGAGGCGGCTGCTCCGGCCCGGGAGCTGTGCTCCACCCGGGGCTCGCAGGCAGGTTCCCGGCAGCTTCTTACCTGGGCATTTGTGTCGGTTTCTTTCCTCCTGAGCCTGCAGGGCAGCTTGTTCATGGGTTCCCTGTCACATAGCTCCCCAAATCACTAACACGGACAGAACAGGCTCCAGCTGCCACTCCCAACAAATTAAATTTCATTGGACTTGGCAAGAGCAGCTTTACACGTCCAGAAACAGCAAGTGAGATCCAAAAAGGTGTAAAGAGACATTAAACACTGTGGTAAGTAGTGGTAATTGTGAAATTTTATTTTTTATTTACTTTTATTTTTTTTTAAAGTAGAAGAGGGTAGAACATAAATACATTTGAGACAAAGTGCTGGATGTAAATAGGCAACCATAGAAGTAGAGTTAAGTAAACAAGATAAAAAAATGGCTTAAATTAATACATTTTATACAAGAAAGCAGTTGGTACAAAGGCTAAATTTGAACCATGATTTTCAAGGCGAGGCACCTACCTCCTTGTTCCCTCACAAACCCACCCCTCGGTACTTAGTCTGGTGCGGTGGTACCCCTGGACAACCGTAGCCTCCACATGCACCTAAGCCCTCGTGATCCCTCCCGTGAAATAGCTGAAATGGTAAGAAATGCTGAACATGCACAGCTGAGGTATTCCACCAAGGCCTCACTGCTGTGGAAGAAACAGGCCAATTATCGCCCAGCCTGACTTTAAACTTTGAGCCCTTACAGCACTAACTGAGAATGTGCGATTCAAGGCTTCAGTTACAGATAAATCATTTACTTCTAAAATATAAACAATTTAACTCTAATATTAAGTACGCTGTATTAGAAAGTTCATTCAAATCTATATAATTTCAGTTACATTCCTATGGCTTTTGAGCAAAAAACAAAAAAGCAAGTAGTTTTACTGTATGTACATACTATTCAACATCAAGATTTAAATTATTAATAACCTACATCCACTGTGCATTTCTAAGATTTACATCCAAAAAGCATATTTTATTTACATGCTGTAGACATTTTAAAGAAAGTGACATAAAATTGTTTAGGAAATATGATCTACCCCAATTAAACACAAAACAAGAACATTTAAACACTTACCACCCTTTTAAACATTTACAATAAAACCCAACTTCCTGTGCCAGTCATACTTACTCTCTCCTTAAGAAGGTAAAATTGCATTGATAACTGCACTAACTACAATTAGACTCAAAACATTTAAAACCTGAGAGTCAAATCTAAACTTTTTTTTAAGAAAATCCTACAAATCTTAGGCCTTAATGTTACTGTAAGCACAGATTGGTCAGTGGTTAATAAAACAGTACATTATTTCTGCAGCCTCAAATAGACAGGTCATTATGAAGACAGATGTTGCAGCAGTTTGATAAATGCCAGCCTGCGTTCAGCTGCAGTAAGGCTCATTTCAACACCTCCCTGCCTGCACACCATACCCAGCTGAATAAAGAGCATCTTTGGCCAATTCCTGGGGGGATTCCTGCCTTCCTGTAAGCATGGATTGCCTCAAGTATGTATCTGCTGAAGTTTCCCACCTCAAAGTAGACACACAAGAATTCTGATATCTAGATCAGAGTGGAAAAAAGTGCAGAGACATAAAAAATTAAAATACTGGCCAGAAAACACCCCCAAATCCACAAAGTTTTTTATCAACTGCCAGAGGGTTTTTAAAGTAGCAAAGCTCTGGAGCAGCATTCACTGTAGTACTGAATACCTTGCTATTCTTGGAAAAAAAAAAAAAACATTGTCGCTCGGACAGGTACCCTTCACAGCACTGCTCTATCTAAAAAGTAGCTACCTCTGTAAAGCTTAGGAAGGAAGTATCACACGCAAAGCAACTTCAGTTTTTACAGTAGCTGCAAGCTATTCAACTCCCTGGAAAACAATATGCCCCTTTTTGAGTGAAAACCTCTTCCACGTGGCATCCTTCAGCAACCATGCCACGGCCCTGGATACATCAAGAGCCTCTCCCGCGCCCATGGCTTTGAGCTGACGGCAATCCCCGCTCTGGGGCTGCCTCGCATGGCCCTCATAGTTAGCCTTTCTCATGTAAAACCTTGACAATGTGCTAGTGGTCCCTCCGGGCTGCAAGCAGGCGGGTTTTGATTGTGCGGTGTCTGCGGGCTATCCAGCAGCTTTGAATTTAATTGCATTTACATTCCTGGGACCCAGAAGCTGTGCGTAACATGGAGCTCTTATCTCAGATGACAGCTGATACCACGTGGCAAAACAAGTATTTGAATGTCTGCAGCTCTGAAACAAAGTTACTCCTGCTTTGCATAGGGCCTCATCTCTGCCATGTGAGATAAGAGTGTTTCATTACAGCTTTAAACCTAAATGCACCATTCAGAAGCATACTCAAGTATGTGTGTCACACTCACCTAGATTACAATTTGAAAACAAAATCTGCAGCACTACTTCCACTTGTCCACCACTAAAATAATGCTAAACCAACCCCCAGTGGTAACATTTTCCCTTGTTTTCTTTGTTTTCTAAAGTACTGGCATGAACAAGCATGTAGGTCCATTTACACAGAAATAAATTAAAAATGTGGCAAATATGCTTGTAAGAAATTATAAAAAGTGATATCTGCTAACTTAGGTGACACATTCTACTACCTACTGTAGCAAATACTTCTCCACAAAAAAAAAAAATCTAGTAGTTGGTGTGTTACACTGGGTCACATGAGGGTTATTCTGTATGTTAATTTACCTTTCCAAAAATGGTCAAATTAAGGTAAACAGTTCTGTCACTCATTGACATAAAGCAGCAGATTAATGAACATTCTGCTATTAATTCATATCAAATAAAACCTTTTCTAGGATTAAGAGGTTAAGCCTTGATATGTTTTACCCCTTCACTTATGGAATAAAAGAACACTCCAATTTTAAGAAAAAAAGAACAAGTGTATACAACTTAGGAAAAAACTGCAGTAGTTGGAATATACATGCCTTCATGCAATGGTGCTATCCTTCGACTCTGGGAATATACAAAATGTCAAAAGTGGTCCTCTGTGGAAAAAAACTCTTCCAGACTATTGGAAAATAACGAAACACAAGCTACTGCTATGGTTTTCATAGATGATTGAGGGGATGGAGACTCAGGCGGCTCTTCAGCTATGTTGTCTTGACAAACCTTGCGCTCATGCACTGTTCAGAAAAGTTCTCATTCCAACAACAGAGTCTACTTTGCACCAGTAAGGCAGATCACTTGGTACAGTTTTTAATGGGGTCAACTAAAGACATCATGTCCATCATAGCTTTTTGGATGTTTTTTCCGAAACGATGAGAATCCTAGAAAGCAAAGAAAAAACCTGTATCAAGACATCACTTATCTTTCAAGCAAAGACACGCACCTTTTAATATTTTGTACTTTGGCCTTAAAAATCTAAAATTTGAAATCACAAACAAATTCTAATGCAATATAAAATAACCTAGGTTTATGCTACTAACAACAAGTTCTTCATTATGAATCTACTCTCTTACAAAGAGAACTCAGATAATCTCTTACTGAAATCACATTTGTCCATAGCTTTTGCAAATTCCATTGTTCATAAAAGATTTCACAAAAAGCTGGTTTTCAGAGGGCCACAAAAAGGAGAAAACACAAGACAGATAACCCGTAAGTGCCAAAAGTCAAAGCCATATTTCATTTTTGAGTTCATATCTGAATCTTCTACCTTTCTGCCAATGAAGAACTGTATGAAGTAGTGAAAATAATCAAGTGACCTTAAGTGTTAGCAAACTATGAGCCTTCTCTATTTCTTATGTCAGACAAATGGTACAAGGAAGAAAGTAAGATAAAGTGTAAATTACTAGTGACATTATATAGCCTACCACAGAAAAAGATACCCTGATAAAATCAAGGCCAAGCACACAAAGAAGTGCCACCTTCTTTCTGTATGGAACTTTGACCTGACTGATAAGTAGAAAAATACAGGAAAATTCAAAGTACAAACTAAAAGGAATCTGAAGAACAATTTAAACTATGCAAGGACAAAGTAGTATTTCCTTATCTTTAATGATTAACCCAAGGCATCAAGATTTCTCAGGCAATTAAAGACTGAGAGGCTTGATGAATGTAATGTGGTCAGAGCTCATCAAGCTTAATAAAGTTATAAAATATGAAGAGGAAGGATGAATTGAAGGTTGCCCAGTGCAAACCTCCACAATAGCAGGATATGCAATAGATAACATCTACTAGAACCTAATACTCGCTTTTTATTCCAATAAAATCTGAACTTTAAGTGTTTCTCAAGCACTGAAAATTTCTATCAGTACTATTTAGACCAGACCAAGGAGATTTAAAAAACAGGGATCATTATTTTATATTCTCTCTACAACAGGACCCAGGGCCAAGTCAAAGCCAATTTGTAGTAATCAAAAATGGGAAGCACCTATCTGACCATTTACAGGACAGATACACATTAATTTGCTTGACTTCCAAGCAACAGCACCTGTTCAAAGATAACCTTGAGCCACATACTTTATTTCATCTGAAAGCACAGGTGAAAGAACAATCCAATTACTTGCTTCATAAAACGATTAAAGTAATGGAATTTGAGGGAAAAAATACATACAGATGTTAAGATAGAAGAGAGAACATATGTTTTAAGTCATGCTAAGTCTTTAGACAATGAATAAAATGCTCTTTATAAGTAAGGATAATACAATTATTAAACTAAAAGGGAGGAACTATACCGTTTCAAAACATGAGATTTTGCTCGAGACATGGAAGTGGATGGAATTTTCATCTAAGATAATGTAGGAAACACCATAGCCATCATCAGCCACCTGGAGAAAAAAACAAAAGTGGTTACTAAACTCCCCACTCCCTTCCATTTTTAAGTTCATCTGATACATAGTTACAGTTGTTTTCCAAGAATTTTTTTAAAGTCAGTTCCAATTTTTCCTAAGCAAAGATAATCTTCCACATTTTATATATCATTCCTAGAGAATACTGTTTCTTAGTGGAAACAGCTCTGGTCTCACCTGAAATGGATGGAATTAACATTGTCAGAATATGATCTGCAACATATTTGCTTTCAAAAATCTTTGAAGTGCAACAGTAAGGTATTATGGAACTGAAACTTTTAGACTACCACATTCAAAAAAAGACCTGTGTACAAAATGGATACTTTTATAGTCAGTAAACATACCGGCCCAAATCCTCCACCACAGCATAACATCTCAGGGTTCTTCTTTAGGTCAATAAATTGTTGCGGTGTTTGACTCGTTGACAGCCTCCAAGGCTCTGACAAAACCTATAATAGATATGAAAAGGATGTAATTACATGTAACACTCTTCAACTTATCGTCAATACAATTTAGAAAATATTCAATAAAGCTACAGTAAGAATTAACTCTAGCTCATACTTCAATAGAACGAACAGCTGAGAAGATTATAAAGAAAAGGCAGCAAAACACCAGTCTTTATGTGGAAACCATTAATATGCAAGGCCTTCATGTCAATTCAGGGAATGGAAATATTTTCAGTAGAAATCTTCTCTGAAAACAGAAGGATCTGCCTGATACTGTCTGCTTAACAGTTCTTTCTTTTGTTTTTAAAGCAACCACCACAACCACCATCCACCTCAAGAACTACCATATCTTCATCAGCAGTGGCCATTCAAGTCCCAGTAAACTAAAGGCAGCAAATCAGAAGTCTGTAGCTAATATCTAATAATATACAAGTTTCGTGTAATTCTAAGGAAGCTGTAGAAGGTTTTTTATTCTTAGCTTGATGGCTACTCACACTAAAAGATGACAAAAAGGCAAAAGTGAGTAGCTTCGCTTGCAGAAGAGCAAGAACATATAAATATATATATTTATTAAATCAAGAAATATAGGCAAAGTCATTTTGGCACAATTTCCAGAGAAAAACAACCCTGAGGTAAAAATCAAAGCCCTCATTGTACTGCTTTGAAGATATGGTAAAAATCCATGAGCACTCAATATTCTTTAACTATTACATCTATTTCAATCCTCAGTAACATTATACAATAGTACTGCTTTCTGTGGATTTTGTGATTAATAAGCATAAGTACAAAGCAAAGTAATAGTACATTTATAATCTACCAAAGGGTACTGTTGACCAAGGTTCATTTAAACTTACCTTTTTCCTTGAAAAGATAAGCAGAATCAGAAAACATTAAGTAAACAGAGGGTTAATTAGCACAGCTAACAATTAACAATGAAATCCACTTACTTCCTTAAGGAAAGGAGAATCAACAGCAAGGTATTTGGACACAACATAAAGGCAGAATAGATGACGGTCAATACCAGCACCAGTCATTGCAAGACGATATAAAAGCTGATGTTTGGTAGCAGCAGTCCTCAAGAGTTTGAGCTTGTTTTCATTCTGTTGAAAGAAAGACACAGGAAAAAAGGTAGAATGCACATTGCTTGAGAGCAATGGCTCTCAAGCCTATGACATATAAGGCAATGGATGCATCTAACATCAAGTACCAGGATTCTCTTATTTTTCAGTCTGTCAATTCTCTATTTTAGAGAATTCTCTATTCTCTATTAAAAAAAGAAAAAAGGTGTTGACTATTTCCTGTTGAAGACCGTGCATAAAGAAAACATTTATATTTTAAGTATGACCTAGCTACAGAATCGAATAGCATGAAAACCACATTACTATAATTTGAATTTACTACTCCCTGGTGAATTTATCTTCTAGAGATATTAGACTTAGAAAGCTGTAAAGAAGTAAATCTCAACTTTTTAGATAAAAAAAGGAATTGCAAGAGCCATTTCAGAAGATCGACAACACTAAGTATAGTGTAAATGAATACTACTTAAGTGTACTGTAAATGCAAAATGTCTGTTAGAACTCACTTCTAGATAGCCATTTCATTAGAGTTTATAATGTGGAATGGCAACTTGCTACCTCCACTATCACAACTTGATTCTATCTATTTGGGAAGTGATAAGCAGCCTATCTGTTTTCAGCATGAGAGGCTGATAAACTATTTGTAGTCACGCTAAGCACCCCTATTAGTGGTATTCTGGAGTAAAGCTTTGTGGGAAGAGAAGAGTCCTCCATCTTCTTCTGCCTCTCTTGGACTCCTCACCCCCTAACCTCCCCAGGGGAGAATCGGAAGCATGTTTGATCCAGTCTTCCCATAGGGTACTCCCAACCCAAGACTTTTCAGCAGCAATATTAAAATGTTTGGGTTTTTTTCAGTTATCAAAGATTATCACCTCAGTTATAAGCTCAAGTATTAAGAAACATTAGCAGAAAAAGCAGCATGTATTTCAAAGAACTAGAATTATTTACAGATTTGGTGTCAAACATGTAGGTCTGTTTACCAAGCTAACTGCTCAGTTGTCTGCTCAAAACAGCCTCCGCATTATTATTTAGGCATAACCACATTTTGATAAAACCAACACTCACTACACAGCTTCATAATGAAAGGCTGAATTGCTAGTTAAGTACCACATTAAAAACATCTGTTTCAGTATTTTTAGTTTTATTCTAAGATTTTATTCAGCCTGATCTCTGTAAAAAGCCCCCTGTTCAAATTTAACACAGACAAGCAACCTCCCTCCCCATAAAGTTCCCACAAGGGAGTTAAGGGCTCGGTTTCATAGAGAGACCACAGTTATCTGAAAAACTATTAGCATAAATGTGAACGTGTAAGAAGTCTTTGCAGCAAGTGGTTCACACCTATACTCCTCTCACTAAACCGTAAAGAGCCCACCCAGACTGTTTTCAAACAAACAAAATGTTTTCTTTCTATTTTAAAGAAATGGGTGGATATTTGAGATCAATAGCTAGGAACATTATTATTAAATGCAGCTGCCCAGTGACAAAGATTGGCAGGGTGTTGTGAATCTTACAGTGAAATGGTAGATGACTGTTCAGCACTTTCCTCATGACTGTGTCACTTGGTGCACCAGATGATGTAAACCATCAGCCAAATTCAGTTGTTACTAATGCTCAAAAGGTGGCATAACAAGCACTACTAAATATTTACTTTTAAAACGTATACAGCATATAGAAAGATGCAGAGAGGGAAAGGAGTAAGAGTGCAAGACAGATCAAGCTACACAGAACAGCCTTTCTCACAATGGTGTAGCACTGGGGCAGCATCCTACATTAATGTTCAGATACTGATTATAGTCCCAGATTTCAATTTTTTTTTTCCTCAGAGAAATATAGGGGAAAAAACCCCACTCTTCTGCAGAAAAATGGAAACCCCTTTCAGCTTAGGTCATTAAATTTGCAGATTTTGTTATTTCATCAACTTTATCAATGAAAATAACGACTAGCATGAATTCTAGATGGACCATCCTCAAGACAACTGTGACATCAGATAATCTTTCACCTGATGATGCATTCTTCCACTGACATCAAACCTCTTAATCAGTATCGTCCAATTTTTCCAAACCAAGAGGCTTTCGCTTAGAGCCCGATTCCTTTACTGGATGATAGGAACATCAAATTTAAAACTCCATTGAGATTAATATATGAAATCATCTGTTTCTTCCAAAAAATATTTGCTTAACTGAAAGCTTAACTGATATAATTTACTTTTTACAGATCTATAAAAATTCACAAATCATAAATGTTCCATGAGTCATTTTAGTTTTCCAAGTTGGAAAAATTAGTGTATCTGGTTAAGTTATGGTCGTTCTTTTTTGTTGTAGTCTTAGAAGTCATGTCCTATTGTTGACAGAGGATGTTGATAATTATCTTACATTGCAGTTCATTCCTCCAAACACATCTGTTTTTAAGCATTTAAAATCTACATGGGAATGACATGGTGATACAGTGATAATGCACTACCTCATACAGCATATTAGGAAATAACGTAGTAAACTTACAGTTTCAGCTGGATCTTCCATGGCTCGAACAAAATTACAAGATTCGACAGTACATGAACGAACAGTTTCAGTCCTGCCTTCTCTGAACAAGCGGGTCATAGAAGCTTCATACGTTAAACAAAATTTCCCCATGTCCTTGAAAGAGGAAAAAAAACAACTTCAGAAGTTTACCTAGACTTTGCTCCTCTTTCTTAAGCAAGAGTTCAAGGTAAGCATACAGGATATGAATCACTCCCCAAATTAAACTCAACAACATATACTTACTAGCCCACTATTAACCATCTTACCTAAAGACAATCAAGACAAACTAAGGTGAGTAACAGCAATATGGTGAGTGTTACCAGAAAACTACTACTACTTTACATGTTCTACATTGTCGTCTTTGGCCTCTTTACAACTGGAGCAGGTTCAAACACTATCAAAAACACATCAGGAAGCACAGGGGCTTCCTAAAGTAATACAGCTGTGGTGAGAAATCTAGGGAACTATGATGCCCATAAGATTTTTTCATTGTAACATTTTATAGCATGGAGAGGCAGGCAGCATGGAGATTTTCAAGTACAAGAGAACTGAAAAAGGTCTGCTAGCCCAAAAAGCATGACTCCTGTAGACACACATGATATAAGGATTAAAGCTTACTAAATGACATGAGTTTATAAATCAAACTATTTGCCATGTAGCCACCCTAACCAGTGGCAGCAAAGATTAAGCAGTGAGAGCAACCAGAAGACCTATATGTTTCAACATTCTATTTGGAATTACATAAAGTAAGGCAATATCCTAACAAATAAAACAGATGAAATCTAATACGCAGGTGTTGTCTTAAAGCATGCAATAGAAAAGACAAACTCTGAGGAAAACACAGGCAGTAATCTCATCATTAATCCTGTTAGGGAGTGCCTACAATTACTTAACTAAAGGAGCCTCCAACCAAAAAATAATTTTAATAAGGTTTAGACCATAAAGTTAGTAACAACTACTTGAATTTTCCTATCTGCTGCTCTCAGGTCCAAAATACCTAGTTGATCTGTCTCCAGTCAGAAGAGAAAAATCTGCTTAAGTGTCAAAAAGCCAACCTTTGGACAATTAATTTCTAGTTAGTAATCTTGGAAGCCTGTTCCTGCTTCCACTAAATGCCTTTATTAATCTTGCAGACTCACACCCATCTGCTTTACTCAGCCATAGATTTTTAAATTAGATATGGTACCTTTGTGTACTTGTGATTAATGAGCTTCTGTAAAGATCAAAACAATCTGTTCTTACCCGAGAGTGAGCAAGTTGCAAGGCAAGTTGCACAAAGGCATCAGGGCTGACTTTTGCTTTCTTGATTAGTCCCTTTCCAAAGGCATCAAAGTAAAATGAATAGAAGTCTACATCATCTGCCAGAGCTTTTGCAGTGCTCAGAGACCTCTCAATCACTTCTTGACACTGAAGGGAGGTGGGAGGGAGGCAGGAATTATACACAAATGAATATAGTGTTATGTATAATCCATTTTATATATTACATATTATACAAAATATACAAAGTGTCGTATAAATTTTAACCTTTATATAAAACATTTATACATGTGCAATACATACATACACATTCACTCAGTGGCACCTGAACGAAGTGGGGATTGAAAAAGTACAAATATATTTTTAATTGATAAATAAGATACCATGCCATTATGCATGCTGCTCATCAACAATGTCTACACACTCTTCCTCTTAGAGAAGAATAGGAATAATCTTTGCCTAACTGTTAAGATTCAAATAGCAAAAAACAGATGGAGATGGAACGGCAATGGTTGTGTCTAACCTGCCATACATGCTTAATCAAACATGTTACCAACTGCTATCACTTTAAAGTTAAAATTCAAATAGGGTTAGCAAAGCTTGTCTTAAATTCATGTCAAAAAACCAAAAGCCTTATTAGATATGCAACAAAATTTTAGACACGAGAAAAGACAGGCTCAGGGAAACCTCCTACTCAAGAATATCTATTGTAACAACAGTAATGAAACCTCAACAACTTAAATCTCACTGTAGTATAGTATTTAAAATGGGTGGCCACTTATTTTTGATCAAGTGGCATTTGTTGCCAAGAATTCCACAAGTTCCCTAGCCAGAATTTTAAAAGTGGAATAAAACAAAGCAAGAGCCACCAAACACCTTACTACGTCTCTTGGTAAACCACTAATGGGACCTTCAAGAACTTAAAGCACCATATCAGTAAGGCAGACAGCTACTCCAGAAAACTGTAAATATTCTTCCAACCCATTAGTTGTTCAGTACTCACTTCTTCTGGAATTTCCCACTGTAGTTTGGTAGGAATAGGAATATTTTGATTGGTATCTCCTCTGCAATGTCCATCTTCTGAATAACCCAGTTCAATATATTCTGTGTACATTACATTCTGCAAAGAACAGAAAATCTTCTGAGTTAGAACACATTACATACAGTTGTTAAAATAGAATTTCACTGCTAAAGCAGTATACTTCACTTTCAATACACAGTGAAATACAATATACAATCATTTTCAAATTCTGAAAAAAGCTGCAAGGAAAGCCTTCTCTACCTCTTCTTTTAGGGCATTTTTACTTCTGTTATGAGTGAAATAAAACTAACTATGCAAAAAAAAAAAAAAAGCCCACACAGCTAAACTGGCCTTTTGTTGTACATTACTGATAAAACAAAAGCAACACACACCCCAGAGCAAGACCTGGATTTCACAAGGTTTGTCCAGTCTACATTCTAGGGAGATTTTGCAAATTTGTTACCTGTTAATACTTGTTCATCAAGAAACAGTTTATTTCACAGCACATCCTTCTGCAAGAACTGCTTCCTTTTTTAAAATTTACATCCTACTTAGTACTGTAGTATATTTTCATCTGTACTTCAGAGTTTTGAGTGGTGAAGTGTAATGTTTATGACTATTGATAAGGCAAAGAATAGAGGAGAGAAGGAAAGAGAAAAAAAAAAAAAAACAAAAAAAAAAAAAAAAAAAAAAAAGCGCTGCTCTGTCCTACCAGGTTCCAAGCAACATTCTTAACTAAAAGTCAAAGATCTGCTCAATATGGAAGGGCAAACTTGAGAAAAAACTATTACACATTCTACATACATATTTGTAATTGCTCATTTAATTTACCTTTCTCATTTAGGAGATAGAACATGCCATCCATGAAAAAAGTCTAATTCACTGTATTTTTTTTTCTAAAAATAGACAGGTAATTTCCCAGGAAATATAATTTTTTTACGCTTTTTATATTCTTAGCAGGAAATGAGGCAACTAATAATAATTCTCAAGTACAGAGATATGAAGTGTAACAAATCATTCCCCAGAAGAAAAAACATAACTAAATTTTGAATGCAAGTGCATGTTTTAAGGATTTTGTGTACATGCAAAATAAAGCATCCTATCATAGAGGACATCAGTCAACTGATTTAGACAAGTTAGTTTCATCAGTTTTCCAATGAACACATTGATGTTCGTTAAATTACAACTATCTAGCAAGCTCCTTTAAATTCCACAAGGAAAGTCAGAAGCAGTCCCATAATCACTTTTAAGCAGCATAAGCATGAGACTCCTGATCCTCAGGGCTCTTTCATGGACAACATCATCATCTTTTGCATTAGCTGTGTGTATAAAACACTTACCTCCCAAAGATGCCCAACAATAGGAGCATCTGCCCAAGAGTGTTCTGCATTCAGGCCCATTTTGCCATTCTTGAACACAATAAGAGTGAATGTTTTATCAAACCACCTAAAAAAAAATAAATAAAAAAAGATTTCTTTCTAGGGTTTTGTAGCTTTAAAAAAAACATTTAGACTGCAAGAGAAATTTGTTCTCTTTCTACAAGCATGCAAATTTTTGTTTTAAATCAACAGGCCTAAGTCTATCAGTTCGTAAGACATCAATTCATATGTATTAGATGACTGAATCAGTCCTGCTATATCAAAAACAATGGATTTTCCACAAAGTGAACACCATACCTGTCATAACATCTGCCATGTAATATGGACTTTGCATACGTATCCAGCGATGCCACTGGATCTTCTTTCCTGTACCCTCCCTCGAGGTCATCCAGTGATACAAAAAATGCTGCTTTTTCTATAGCATCTAGGGACTGTTTGTTCTTTCCATGGCTAAAATAAGCCTGCCGAGCCTTAGCCCATGGTACTCTGTAGAAAGAATTTGGTTTATAGCCAGCTTACATAACTTATTCAATATTTTAGCAATGTTAAGATCACTACAAGACTGCTACACTACAGGACACATTGCTCATTTTTAAGCACATTTAAAGCATCCATTTTAATTGCACTGAAACTATATTATCATGGAAAAGTTCTAGGAATACATGTACAACAGAAGCCCAGGAATTAACTCGCATATCACACCGATTTTAAGCTTTTTTTCCAAAATTCAGCAGCTTGCCTACATGCAAGACAAATAGCCTGTATCATCTGCTCCAGAAGCAACTAGATATATTGTACTGTAAAACCTGTCAACAATTTAACTGAATTCAGTTATCTTGCATCTAGAATCAACTGGTTAAGTACTGCTTTATTTTGCAGAATCAAATCATGAGCATATAATAGGACTTATTGAACTCACATTTTCAACCTTAATTTTTAAGATTTTTTAAAGATACAGATTGAACCTATCCAAAGCCAACACTTAACTAGTAAGTGGCCCCAAATATTACAATTAATACCAAAAAAAAAAAAAAAAAAAAAAATCCTACCTATCTCCTGCAGTAAGAGCCGCTAGCTTCAGCTCCCCAGGCTGCGGCTCTGAAACATCATCAAGAATTCTTTGCATTTGCTGTTCAATTTCCCGGGGTTTCAGTAGTCTACCATCATGGTAGAGCCACACTTTGAAGTAACGTCCCTTATGATACACTACAATGTGTTTGCTGTCTTTCACATGCTGGATGGTATCTGCAATTACAATCAGTTACAGCAAAACGTTAATACACCAAACATTTGGCGTTAAATAACAACAAACACTTACTGCATATACTACCAGTTAGCACAGCTTGTTTTTGACAAGTAGCAAGAAAAGTAGGATGATTGTGACAGAAGCAGTAGGACTTGCCTAAGCACCACTGCCCAACTGTCAAGTATCTTCCCAAACTCATTAACATAGTCAACTGAAAACTAAGGAGAAAGTACACATTCATTTTTTTCTGTTCCTGCACTAGATGCAGTAGCCCTCAGAAGGGTGAAAAGCAGCAGCAGAGCAATCATTTAGTGAGGTCACTTTCCCCTTCCTCCCAGAGTTAGGAAAGCATGTGTGCTTGTATCATGTACATGACGTGTCCATACAAAAGGACAACTCCCGAGTGCAAATGCAAAAAAGAAGAGATCAACTGATGGTGTAGGTGACTAACGGCTTCACAATAATTGTGCAGCACCAACAATTATCTTTTACACTTATTACCTATAGGCATAAATATAAATTTAAGTACCTTAAATTAAGTAAATTTAAGTAGAGATTTGTTTAAACCATTAAAAAACACCCTTTCCATTTTTTCTGCTGGTACAGGAATTAGTGTACATCTGAAGATGCATACAACATACTGCATGGGTTTACTCGGATTAATGGGAAAGATATAAAGGTTCTTCTCTGCTTAAAATAAATAGCTTACTCCGTGTACTTAATCATTAAGACATAAAAATCTAGCAATTAGACTATAATGTCTTAAGATTTTTAATGCTTTCATGCATTACTGATAAATGAGATGCATGCTGTTTCTGTAGTAACCTTAATATACTTGAAATATCATTGAAAGGAGACAGCAAGAAAGCAACCTATACTCCAGAATTTGAGAAAAATGTGTTTTCAGTATGTAATTGAAAAATGAAGTCACTTGTGCACAGGCAAGAAGAAATAAGTTATTTTTCTTTCAGAAAAACATGAAAAACATCAAGAAGCACAATGGGAATTGAAAAGCATTTAAAAAAAAGTTACATTTACAAAGTTGACTGTGCTTTTATTTGACATACTTTTAGGCCTGAAACAGGAAAAAACAGGGAGAAGTAAATAGGTACAGGATGTGTGTTAATAGGTGCTAGAATATGCTAATTTCACAACTTTTTGGCAAGTGATGGCACAGATTGACAGATTCAAAGCTATATGGAAACAGTTCCCACAACCTGGGGGGAGCGGGGGAGGAATGCAGATGCAAGCATTTTCAGGACCTGAAGTATTCCAACTAGTAGATAATACACTACAGCTGTCCAAAAGTCAGGTTTTTAAAAACATGCTGGTAACGAAGGCTATAAAGACCACAGTTAATGCCATCGTTCATGATCATGGGTCTCCGCGATAGGCAGATACCTATTTGTCAGTTTTACAGATAAGAAAGCTGAGGAATAGCTGGGTATTCAAAAGTGAGCTGGAAGAGGGGATTACATATCTCAATACACCTACAATAAAATGCATATATGGATTGTTACTGAAAAATACAATTTCTTCTTCTCCTGGGCTAACACGATTGCTTGCATCCCATAAATATATCCTAAGTATCCCACAATAAGCAGAAACTACAGCAACAGATCCAGGGCATCCTGCTGTAGGTAAACAGCTGCCTCCCTTTATTCAGCGTTAAAATGTAAAAACTGAAGTTATGCATAACTTAGAATAATCAATCTGCATGTTGCTGCAGGGCAGGAACTAAGAAAAAGTGAATATAGGCTTTCTTAGTGTGGCTGGTATTTTAATGCATTCAAAAGGTCATAGTTCACAGTGTGGTTGAAACCTTGACAGGATGAAGACGGCACCCATTTCTAAGCCACATAAGCAACTTCTGTTGAACATAGGTTCATACTGAGACCACCACACTGGTGTTGTGAATCAAAAACCAAATGGAAAAAAAGGGAGAATCAGGCAAACAAAAGACAACACTTTAAAATGACTGAGGTAAGAGAACATAACTTTCACAAAGATAACAAGGATACCATAAGAGTCTGAAGGAGCAAAACAGAGAAAAGTAAAGATTACATTTAAAACAGAGGGCATACAACAATTTCCTGAAGTCAGTTTTTAAATAATAAATAAATTAAAGGAGGAAACAAAGTCACTCTAAAAGAAAAAAATATTTTATGCACTCTGTAGTGACTCATTAAATTCTGAGAAACAACTATAACTGACCTTTACATCTTTTAGATCCATATCTGGGAAAATAAAATTTCTAGCAGAAAATACCCCCAAAAATTGTCTGGATTCCCTGAAAGTGTTCCTTCTCCTTGGCTGGTCCTGCTTACCTGTTTCCTCTCCTGGGATTCGGGAAGTGTTAAACATCCGCTCCCACTGAGCTGAGCAGAGTGGAACAGTAGATCCCAGGAGAAGAATCTAAGCCACAAACAGACCAAAACACTAATTATATGTAGTCAGCAAATAAAACGGAAAGTAAAAACAGTCTGTATATAGAAAAGTTACAGAAGATTCAAAATACAAATTCAAATTTGTGTTCCTTGTCTTCCCTTGAACTACATGTGGAAGAGCCCACAGATATTCCAGTAGCTGCACTTTCTGCCTCCCTATTAAAAACTCTCCCTTCTAAGGGCAGATGGAAACAAGGTATCGGTTGAAACCCAAGCAGCTTGCAGGGGCCAGTCTGGATGCAAAACAAACAGGGAGCCGGCATCATCTCTTAATTTCCTCCAACAGGCTGGGTAATGTATACAAACAAAACAGGATTTTTTTTTTCTAGAACACCTGCTTTGAAGAGTACAACCACTAAGAAAAATATTTCTTTGTGTTTCTTCAAGTATATGACTGTAGGTGCATACTGCCCTCATTTGACTGACATAGGAAGAATACATAGGCTGGGGTTTTGTTTAAATAAAATACAAAACAAACAAGCCTAAACACTTCATTTGAAGGATACCAAAATTTTCAGGAAGTCCAGTGTCCTGAGGTAGTGTGAGATAAATACTTTAAGTAAATCATGAAGTCTCTTGTATTTAATTTCAGAGTTGTTGAGTTTTTTGGGGGTGGTTTTGTTTGGTTGGTTTTTAATTTACCTTTCATTTCAAGTAGCCTAGCTTCAGGATTATATCAGGTTAAGAAAAGATTAAATGCAAGCTACAATCATATTTTAATTTCCTCTTTGATAAACCAAGTCAATGATTTTTTTCTCCCCATTTGGGAGACTTATTTAAGGTAGTCAACTACACAAAGAAGTCTGAGACACAAATATGTCCTGCTTGCTTTCATCATCTGAAGTTGCACGTACAATATAATCAATTATTTCACGATTCATCTACTGCTAGCCCAAAGATTATTTTAAATCCTCCCTTAACATGGTTTTAGCAAGAAATATGCAAGTGCTTTCTGCTCGGAAACTGGGATTTCAGCAGCTCAAAAGTTATTACATGTGTAGCACATACCAATAACTTCTGCTCTATGGAATACTTAACAAATGTGAACACAAGCTCCTATTTGTCATGAGCAATTTAGCTGACAGCCCAGACATTTGAATCCACACATTCAGGTACATCTTATGTGCAGTTCTGGCATAAGACATTCCCTCCTCCTCAAATTTTGAAAAAGGATCTACTTCTTACAGAGTGTGCTAGAAAAGATCAGCAACAACTTAAGCCAATATACATACTGGTTTGATTTCTTGTCTGTCCAGTTTCTTCCGGTAGAGCAAGATGGCATGGATAGCATTACCAGCTCTAGCTGCCTGCAAGGTAGTTGGAACTAAATAAAGGAAGTCCTGTAAAATACACAGATATAAGAAGTTAATATCAGTATCATATTAATTGAGTTAATTGAGTATCATATTGAGAAAAGCACTCATGTACTTCTGGTCCACTTTTTTCCTTGAAGATTATTCTGATGTCATTACAGGCTTTAATATACACAGAGTACACTATTGTGGTGACTGGGTGGCTTCAAAGTTGACTGCAGTATCTAGTATTTCTGTTTTTAATACTGGAGCCTTTTACATATTTACTTCCAGGAGAGATACTTGTGAATATGAGCACAAAACCCCATTGAACTACATTATTTACAAAGTTTTGCATGGAGCCTTTGCAAGGTCACACAGTGCTTACTGCAATAAGCAAATAGCTATAAAAAGTCATTGCTGCATGAGTCTGCCTACTTGGCAGGCACGCTAAGCCTCGATTATAAGTTACCTCTATACTTTAGGACATGGGCTGCCTCATACTAGAAGAGAAACAAAGGTCACATGCTTAGTGGCAATGGAGTTCTAGAGGGAAGGTATCACTTCAACAGTGCCTCTCTGACATAAGGTGTTTATAGTATTTACTTACCATTGCAAAATAGTTACTATTAACCATAATTGGTCCACGTCCTCTAAGGTAGATATATTCTTCCCACCAATCACTAACCTGCAGAATGAAGAAAAATAAAGTTACATTGTTATCTCCAAGTTAATGACACCACAACCCTTTGCAATATAATCCTTAAAATAGGAATCGTGCCCTCCATGCATACTATTTGCATTAATAAGGGCAACTAGCCAAGAGAGTCAGACAATAAAATCAAAATTACAGCTGCAATTCTGATAATGTGCTTCCAAAGAAGTTGTCTTCAGCTAACATTTAAAATACACCAGATCTTCAGCCTAAACAAGGGTAACTGCGTAGAACTATGGGTGTAGAAGGGAATTATGTTACACACTTCACCGAGGTGTTGAGACACAGGTTTCCTTTCTGGCAAGGAACAAACATTATTCTGATACTTTTCTCTTCTGTATCCTCTAAACAAACCACTTAAATCTCTCTTGTAAACTACGTGGGCAGCCAGACCCAGCACTAAGTTTTAAATGAGCTGAACAAACAGAACTCAAAGGCTACCAGGTAAGTAGCCGACTCCAGAATAATAAGCACAAGACTGGGATGCCTGCATTCAAATTCTGCTCACTATGTCACTTGCTTACCATGTTATCCACATCAAATTATTGCTCTCCAAATTAAGTGGTCTGAAATGCAGTCTATAAAATACTGTCTTTTTTGCACCCTTCCCCCGCTTTTTTCCTTCTCTTAAATTTCAGAAAGAATGAGAATTAAGGAAAAAATGCAATAGAGAACAAGCTAAATTGGTAGTACATCTTATCTACTTACATAGTTTGTGGCCCACCAAGACTTTAGCTTCAAGTACCACTGAAGTCTTGGTCCCAAGTTATATGCAAAGTCTTTGGCAAGACCCTCCATTCTTCTGAACTCTCCATCATTCATAAGTGGCCGAACTGATTCCAGATACTAGAAGACAAGAATCAGTGTTTGAGTAGTCACTGATCTATGGCTTGTCATCATTCCTTCACAAAGCATTTGAACAGCAGACAAAGAATACTTGACTCGTCTAATTCGTAGGGTTGCAAGTACTGTAAATTAAAGGTATAACCTCAAGTTCTGAGTGCACACTTTCAAACTATAGAAACTTTAAGTTGTACAAACTATAGAATACTCTCCAGGCACTTGGCAGTAAGTCACACATGAAAAAGATGACTTTTTTTAAAGATATATTTTCCCCATAATAGGGGAAAAGATATTTTGCATACAGACTTCAATATTTGAGTTTAAGTTATCTCTTTCCACCCACTCCATGCTATATTAAGTTGTCAACTTCTGGAATTGCTTTTGTGGCTTCTTCCAGATGGGGAGGAAGGACCTTTAAGCCTCTAGAAATCAAATCATCAGTTTCTGTGACATTCCTACTTGAACATACAGCATGTGCCTTATGACACAAAAGGTTATAGCAAAGTGTGCAAGCTGTGAAAGAAAAACAGATCTGTCAAAGGCTAATACATACCCTTAGTAGCCATGCTTCACTACACAGTGCCACATCGACCAACATCACAATTGTCCAATAAACTAGCATGCCACCTTCAGCTTAAAATCATCACGTGATTCAGTGGTCTCTTGTAGTGTTTATTTAAATTTCTATGCAGCAGCTTTAATCTGGTAGACCGTATTTCCCTGCTTGGGCAGGGGGGTTGGACTATATGATCTCTAGAGGCCCCTTCCAAACTCTGCCATTCTGTGATATTAATACCACCATCCAATAATGATACAAGGCATGGAAAAACAGTCACCAAGACACCTATATGTGGATTCAATGTTACAAAAAAAAGAAAAAACAAAAAAGGCCACATACCCTATTGACTGTGTCTTTCACAGATGGAACTGGCAGCCGCGGCAAAGATGTCTGAAAGCTGTATAACATGGGCTTACGTCCTGAGAAGAATTTTACAAGCGCCTGAAAATAGACAAAACCAAAATACTTGCCTCAAATTATTAGGTTCAAAGGAGTATAGCACAGTAAGAGAAGTGATGCAACTCACGGTTCTTTTCACCAGTAAACGATGCTGCACTAAGCTTAGAGCATCAATATTCATATTGCTGCTTCACAAAGGGAACAAAGCACTGAAACCAACTTCCTAAATGTTAAACAACCTGTAGAACTGGAAGCAATTCAGTGGAATAGAGAGGGACATTGACACCTCCTGATTTCCTAGATAACACTCTTGTCCTTAAGTATATTAAGATATCCTTGCCTACCTATACTGTGCTTCAAAAGAGGAATTATCAAGCCTCTCAGCTAAAAATCCTAGATAGCTATAGTCATCATAAAATATAACTATGCTTGCAAATCCTGGTTCAGTATTTTCCAAAATTATAGCTCAGCAGCAATAATAGTATTGCTGTTACAGTTTCTCTCCAAGCTTGAATGTCTCAGGTATGGCCTACTACAGGACTGGAACATACCAAGCTGTCAAAGTACTGTGTTATATTTAGTACTTCCTATTACAAAGAAAACAGCCAAAGCAAAACAGCTCTCATCTCAGCTTCATGTTTTACAGTATCCTCTATTTTCCGCAGGAGACAGAGGTAGCATTTCCATCCAGGAGCATTCCTCGGCTGTAACATGCTCTAGGCTGAATGCCTAGAGCATGCAGCTTCTGGGCTACGTATGGGAGGATCCTGATGCATCACCCCACTTCTGCATCAAACTATACACCAACATCCAGTGAAACATTCTTTGTTAAGTCCAATATTTAAACTGAGGACAAAAGAAAATAGATCACAAAATTTCATTACTAAATTCCTAGAGTTTGGCCTAGAAAACATGATTTTCAGCAACTGGCATAACTAATTTATCAGAAGAGAGCTTTTTCTCCTCTCATTTCCTTGCTCAGAACAGCTACAGCATGTTGTTTCAGGCAGTGTAGCTGTTAAGAACCATAGGGAACAAAGACCCCCCCAGCAAAAGGATTTGCATCAGAGATATTAGATGTACATGCACATGCTATGGTGATCAGCTCAATTAAACCCAATTGTGCTTCAAGACAAGACATGTTTAAAGCCACAGCAGAAAGACAGCTCAGACTGTACTAAGAAAAGCTGTTTTCTGTTCATGCAGAAAGGGAACAGTTTTACTCCAAACTTTAAAGCCATGCAAGTCTGAAATTTTATCAGATAGAAAGAGGGTACCTGCTCAACTGACATTAAGTATCTTGAAATGTTTGCTCTCATCTATTAAGTAAACTTCTACTAGAAAAATTTTAACAGTTTGAGACCAACAAGGTGATTTGATACACACATATATACACTTATCTTCCCTGATTTCCTATCCAGACACAGCAAATTATCTTATTCTAGTGCTGTTTGTATCTGTTTGCAGATATTTTATTTTAACTGCATCGACTACTTAGATTCCCCTCCCTGCCCTTCCTACATGAAATTTAACTTACTAGGAAGATTAAACATTTTTCCTTAAAAGTGGCACCAGATTTCCCACTAGACTGGAGAGAGAAAAAAAAAAAAAAAAAAAAAACCACACACACACTTTGCCTTGTGACTGAGCTCAAAGCCTGTTTTTTCCAGCTGCTTGACTCTTTGAACAAAGGACTGTAAATTCACAGTAATGGTTCTTCATGCTTTTAATCAGAGAAACAGCTACAAAAAAATAGTAAGAATAAAAATAAACAAACCCTTCCAACAAATTGCAGAATATCAATGGGTTGACAGACCTCTGCATTTTAAACCAATAAAAAAAATAAAAGCTTCTTAAGAACCCAGATATATAATAAATGGCAGAGCATGGTAAGTAGCATCACAGTTCACACTGTTTAAGGCTGGTGTTATACAGAAAATTATCAGCTTTAAAATATCCAGTTGGTAGGACATGCTGAAAATCCCGACAGTGAGAACATCAAGCAACTGACAGGAAGCCTTACCATTCAGAGTCTGTACTGTACAGATTCAAGTCATGAGGCTCCTGCTACCACTCCCAGGAGAAACTATCAATTAGAAACTTCATTTGTAACAAATGAACACTAAACTCAGTTTAGTGTATCATTTTGTATGCTCATTACAGAACACTTCCCATAATAAATCACCACATTTTTGTTAGCCTAACATGTAAATTCAAATTTTGATGCTGCAGAGACAAATTTTATCTTTGTAGGACACCAAGTCATTTCCACAACACTGAAGAAAGAATTAAAACTGAGTAACTTTGAATAAAGGGTTCTCTCTATCCTTAGGTGTACCAGGATGTATACTCCCTCACTTCACCCCCTCCACACCCTTTTAGGGAAATGACAGCCTCTTAAATCCTTTTCCTAAACACTATAATCATCAACAAGAGCCAGATCTGTCAATCTCTTCCTGTTAAGATACATCACTACCATCTCTGTCACTGTTCCCACATACAGAGAATGGGAGACTTCAGGTCTAAGATGGAACAGTCCTCTCTAAGGCTTTGAATATAGATATGATAGAAATTAAGGTACAAAAAGTCAGTATATCCTTACCATCCATAATCTGTTGCCTGCCGAAAGTTTGCCATATTCAGCGAAGATCCAGCCATGATAAGAAAGCAGCATTTTTAGCGAGTAGCGCATTGTGACAATAAGGGCCACCCAAAGCCCTGTGCCAAAAAGTATTCCACTCACAATATTCTGTGTTTGGTTTGACATATAGCCTCTATTTAAAACAAAAGCCAGCAGGTATCAGTTAATATCAGTTTAACATGAATTTAACAGTACCATCCTAAGCCCCATGATACAGCAGGTAGACATTACACAAGCTTTGTATTAGTTTGTCCCCTTTTAATACATTCTTCTAAGCATCTTCTCATCTAGCAAGGACAAAGACAAGCAAAGTTGCCAACTGTGCTACTCAAATGCCCTTTAAAAAATTAAAATTAAAATGCAGTAATATTGGTATAACAAGCTATACATTTTACATCTCTTCAATCTTTTGCTTATTAAGCTTACTCTGTCACAAACATGCTGTTCAAATACGGACTGCACTTCAGCGGGCTTTACAGGAAGAGTTGTTATAAATCAAACTGATGCGGTTTAGAGGAATACTGCAAGATACTTACGTTGTATCAAGAGTTCGGTTGATTTTAGCTATTATTCCTAAAGAAGGATCGATTTTGGCATACATTGTAGACATCACACCCACAACTACAATAAGCCAGCTAGATGGGCTAGCAGGATAAACGCCTGTGATAATTCCATTCTGGAAAGAAAAGCCTTCACATAATTTTTTCATACCAAAGTGGTTGACTTCACATTACCATGGAAAGAAACAAAAAAGATCAACATATTCAAGTCACTCAGTTTCAAACAAGAAGTTAGGATTTTCCAGCATTTTCTTCCATTTGCTTAACTCATAAGGTAGGGAATAGATACAGTGTATAGTCAACTACTGGAGGAATAAAAAAGAGCTATGCTGCATAAAATCAACACAGTGAATGAGAGGACCTTGAAGTTTCTTAGCAGATAATACCAATTCTGCCCATAAGGCTTTGCTAAAAACACTGAAATTGGTAAACTTGTTTAGAACAAGTAGTTCTTTACTAAAGGAGTTCCCACTTGCACCAAGACAGATTTGTTAAAGGGATACTCTACACAGCAAAAATATTCTGTTCATCATGATACTGAAAATTAGAACCAAGTCTTTCTATGCTATTTAAACAGTTCCTCTCATAGTTTTATAAGACAATTCTTTCCAAGACTACATTTAAGTAGTAAATATTTGAAAAAAAAAAAAAAAAAAAAAAAAAATATGAGTTAACATTTGTTAATATTAATAAAGCAGATAAGGCCATAAATGGTACTATGAATAAAACTTAATAAATTCCAAACAATCTAGATCAAATACCTCAGACAGCTGCATTTATATCCGTAACACACAACATTACTACTTAGCAGAACTTAGAGATATTCAAAAAATTACCTGAAAGTACTCAACTCCCTGATTTCAAATCCCATTTCCTGTAAAGAGTACTTACAGAAACCTATATTCTCATACCTCTTTATATGTGATGTGACTTAACTCTCTTCCCCCCCAAAAGTTGCATTTATGACTTAAACTAAATATAGCCAAAATGATATACTGTGAAGAGAATGAATTAAGTTAAAACCATACCATAAACATCTGTATCATACTGGTTCCACAGAATGGACCAAAAGGACACATCTTTTCAGCCTTCACACTGTAATATTAGCACAGCACCACCCAGTGTCATCTTTCCCAGCTTCCCTTTTCTTAACCTCAAGACCACGCAAGTCTTTCACATTACGAATGTTTACTTGCCATATAGAATTTTTACTTAAACAAAACTCTAGTAAGTTTATAAAACATTAAATAAACAGCAAGTATGGTAGGCTTTACTCCATCAGTCTTAAATACCTTAAATCTGATGAACTTTTTCTTCCATGAATGGACACCAGATAGGTATATTTGCTTGAGGGCCTCATGGCTCATGCGCAGGTCGATCCCATCTGGAGTTACTGTAAATTGAAATGCTACTGCTTGATGGGCTTCTGCCATTTTTAGGGAGACTTCTGCCAATAAAATAAAAATAAATTAAATATTTTTTTTCCATTTTCTTCATAGGAACTAAAAGATCACCATTTTGCAGTAAAGTATCATCAATGCATTCAGTCAAACATCTCAAAATATATCAAACTTATGTATGACACTAACTCTTCCTCACAGGCTACACTCACACTTCAATCTTGCCTCCAGTAGATTAAGTTACTTCTAATCTGAATTGCTGAAAATTGAACTAAAACTTTCTGACATAATTTAGGTATTTTTGGCATGATTGCAGCCAGTTAAACATTTGGCATACATAAAGCTGGTAAGAGCTCAAGCGAGAACAAAAGATTAAAGCTGTTTTTGGAAAAAGGGTATATGGGTGGATAACTTCTTATCCTACAGCAATAAAGGAGATATTAAAAAATGCTTTGATTTAGTCAGTCTTACTGACAAATGAGAGCCAAACCAAAGCTGAGCAGAAATGAGGAAATGAAATCACTACTCTCAGAAAAATGACCTTCACATAAACAAATCCGAAGTTGAGTGAAGAGGAAATTCAATACAGCTTCTGCTCAATTTAACTATGCAAACAAGGAGAAAGAAGGCACAACAATTGTGCTAACACAGAAAGGAGAGACCATTGTAATGGGCAGGCAGAGCAGGCAGGCTCAGAGAGCACTAGCAGTTAAAACAAAAGTAGTCTAGGTTGCCTATACATGTCTCATCAGTTTGACAATACATTCAACTGGAAATGAACTTTCTCCACTCATCTTTGTGGCATGATTTCCTTCTGTAATCAGTATTTCTATATACATATCCTAAAAATTATTTCTGCTCAGTATTAATTCATAAAAATGTTGTTCAAGTACCTATATTCAGAACACAGAAAAACAGTGCAGAGACAGGTTGTAACTATAATATTGGAAAGGTTCAATCCACACACACCAGGCGACCACTGTGACTCCAAAGTTCTTTCAAACCTGTGGGCTAGACATCTTAAATTCTGGTATTTTATTCATTAAAACAGCTAGTGAAGGCATGCAGCCAAGTGCAGTTACCAGCTGGGCACTTCAAAAACAATCTATTATGACTGCTCCCATGCTGCAAATACCCTACTGCGTCAAAATCCTCTGGGGCAGAGAAGGGTGGCAGAATTGCACAAGTAGGCAGTTAGGAAATGTAAGGATTGTGGGAATCTTGCCATGATAGTAGGCTTAGAAAATAAATAGGGAACATAGGAAAAGAGAGCATTAGGCAGGAATGACTAGGTTAAGGGATGTTGCGCAGTATCTAACAATGGGAGTTTAGCAACAAAAAGTGACTGCCTGTAATACTGAAAGTGCCTGTCCCTAGGTCAGCTGCCAAAAACCAACCTCAGCAATACACCTGCTACTTACAGTGGCAGGTGGTAATTCACCAATCCTCAAAATCCACCAGCCACTGCTTAAGTTTTCGAAACCGAGAGTCCTGGTCTTCTTGGTTTCAGAAAAACAGCTGCCTACAGCCGCCTACAGCCAATCTGCAGTTAGATCTGAGCATATACAAGGTCAAATCAGGACATCAGAGGAACCAAATGCAAACCACAAAAGCTTGAAGATAGCCCTGTGTGCCCTAGTGACAACTGTGGCTTCTGCGACTTAGTGACTCAGTCATTAATGACAGCTTATTCATAGGAGTCCTACTGTAGACAAATATCAGGAAGTCAAGGTCTGCTGTCTACCCATTCGTTTCAATTCGGAATCACCAGCTCCTGTCTCAGCCCATAGCTACAAGACAGCAATAGAACAGAGTCAGGCAGCGGTATCACACGGTAGAACCTGGATGCAGCAGAGTTAGCAATGGACGCAGTGCTTAAATCATGAATTCCTTATATGCTTAGTGGTACTATTAAGACAACGGATTCGGGATGCAAGAACAAAACAAAATAAGAAAAAGAGAGAAATCCACATCTCTATGTGGAAAGTCAAGCCCTCACATTTGTCTCAAGAATGATCAACTGGTTCTCCAGCTTACTCATGGAATTTTACACGCTGGGACGCTGCAAGCACTGCATCAGCTAGTTTCTATTACTCTTCAGCTCCCCTTGGACTTTGAGGCCTGGAGATTTGTAAATATCAGCTTCTCTGCTTCTGAAGAGAAAGCATTTTATGAACTTCTTCCCTCTTTTGCACAAACATTTCTATTAACTAAGATAGTAAAGAAAAAAAGTATTAGTCATAAAACACAGTGATACTCTCAAACAGACCTTTTAATGAATTCAAGTTTAACCTGATCATAAAATGAAATGAGCTCCCGCAAGGAATTTATTCCTCATTCCTCAAAGTGCAAAATAATGAGCCTTCATGTGCTCAGAATTAATCCTTAATCAAATAAACAAACCCGGAAAACAGAAAAAAGTCTAGTTCTACTAGTGCACTACTTCACCCTGAAACCTACAGGAAAGAAAAATAAAAAGCAAGAACACAACCAAACACATATGATTTGTTCCTTTTTCATTCTAAAGCAGCCTGAGCCGAGACTACTATTTATCTGAATTACAATGGCAGAGCAGCAAGAGACTTCCTGGAGTCTTTCTTTGGCTGCTTCTTTTGCTCTTAAAGGCCAATTTAATCATAAGCTGCTGTGCACTTCCCTCCACCGCATTCCTGCGCAGTCGCGTGCTTGCTGGCCAAGTAGGGGAAAGGGCAGAGGCCCGAGGCGCATGCGTGCGATTTGCGAACTTGACTCGCTGAGCGGGCACGGCAGCGCCCACAGCAGCCACCTCACTCACTGCTGGAATAGCAACTCCTTCGCACCGCGGGCCCCTCGGTCAGCAAGATATTTCTGCACACCGTGTGCTAATTAACCTTGTTTCCAACACCGAGATGTGAACAAGAGCTTATGGCTTTATTTTATTTCTTAGTAGTTTAGCCCAGACTTTAAGTACAATTTTGAGAAATTACCTGAAATGGTCACTTGCATGACTAAGTGTTCTTTAAAAACACTTTGTTTTTTTTTTTTTTTAAGCTGTTCCTTATTCTTTTCTGGTTTTAGTTTTACTCAAACATGTTCGAACAGCTGCAGATTCTCCTCCTCCCTTCTTGTACTTCTGCTCAAGTGAGCCAAAATTTACCACATTTTTTTCCATTGATACAAACAAAATACTGCTTGGAATTCAGGCTTCACTTGAGGAAAACACACAGCTTAAGTCCTGACATGGTCTTAAAAAAAAAAAAAAATAACATATTGCTCTATCCATTTAAACAGGCATGTAAAAAGTCACTTCTAAATCAGAAGTCTATAATGCAGAATGCAAAATCTAGAAGACAGAAAAACTACCAAGTAAGTTAAAAATATATTTATACATTTCTACAGATTTCATAAACTTTATACAGATAAATTGACATGATGAGTTACCAGTAAGAGAAAGTTAGACAAAGTCATCACCACCACCTCACAAAAAGCAACTTATCTACCTTTAAATAGATCTTCCTGTCACTTCTTTTTTTCAGAACTAATTTTAGTCATCTGCTTCCATACATTTTTCTCCTGCTTGTCATGTCTTTTGGAATGGGGCAAGCCTTGCCACTTCTCACTAATAAGAATCCAAAAGTCCACTGGAAAGAGACATATTATTTAACCTTAGTTTTAGCATCCATAACTGATTCTTCTTGCAAAAAAGGCAAGTTAGTAAATGCAGAGAAAGAAAAAATGAAGAGAATTTTACTCACATGGCTCAGAAGAGCTAATCGTTGGTGAAAGTTTTAATTCTGTGGTTACCACTTACAAGCCAACTGATCAATTTAGTTTTGCTTTAGCAACCAAAGATCAACAAGTTTTCTTGGAAAAGCAGTGACCGTTGCACGTAGTTTCCCTGAAAGCATTGCCATGCACTACCCCACGCTAAGTTTCATACTGCCAGAGCCTTCACACAGCCAACTCTGGCACCCAAACTGACCACAGGTTGCTCAAGATGGTAGGCAAGTTGCATGCTACCATAAGCATGAACCTGTAGGCTGGAAAATTTTACATTGTAAAGTCTGCTGGCACCACCTGTTGTGGGCTCAGAAGTACCTGGAAGCCCTTACCTCATGCAGGGGAAAGGTATCACAAAAACAGCATTGAGAAACATACTGTGCTAAAGGTCGTGTCTCCTGCCTCCAGCCAAATTCCTACTAGCAAGCTTAACTCCTACCTTAAAGGCAAACCCAAGCTTCAAATAAATAAATAAGTAAATAAATAAATAAAAAAGGTTTGCTTCTTTCTTGAAATCCACAACTATGAAGTTCAGAGCCACACTGAAGCTGTCAATAGGGATAGAGACAGGTGAGGAGAAAGTGATACTAATCACTTACAGCTGTTTTGTTTAAGGCTGTATTCCAGATGGAAAGTAATAGTTAAATCAATGCAATATGCAAAATAGTTAATTCAATGCAATTTTAGCTAAGAAGCAGACCATGTCCTTATCTTGGAGGCCATATTAAGCTTTCCATTTAAAGCTAGACATTTTGAACTAGGAAGGTCTTGGGATAAAAAGCAATTGGCTCAATGCCTTTGAATTAAAACTGCTTCAGACAGGCAGAGAGAAAAGAAAAAAAATCCATTTCTATCAACAAGAAGTTAGAATGTTACAAGAAGCCATACATAATATTGGAAAATTTCAAGATCTCTCACAAATTCTCTTTTAACAGATTCAAAGTTAAAGTAGAAAACCTTTAAAAAGTTCTGTCTGGTATGTTCTCATCTATGCATTCCTTTTAAGGAAGGAAACCAATTAAATCTCTCTCTCTCTCTCGTAGCTGACCTTGCTTTCGGAAAGAAACAAATGCAGAAACCTCATTTCTTTCTTTCCTAAGAAGCCACCAGTATCTTCACATTCTAGAATATTTTGACCTCTTCAAATACATCACTGAATTCCAAGAGTGAGTACAGACTGAGTGAAATCAGAGCCAGTACAAAAAAAAAAAAAAAAAAAAAGGCAACAAAAAACAACAACAAAAAACCACTAAAAAATTTATGCTCCATGTTTGTAGAAGACAGTGATCAAATATTTCTTCTTGCCTGTTTTGTAACCCTTTATTCTGACATAAATTTGCATTTTCTACTTTCATACAAAAGCAAAGCTAGGCATAAATAGTAACAGTTTTATGTGAATAATTGTTTATGCTCAAATCTGTTGTTTTCATCCCAGAACTAAATTAAAAGCAAGGTAATTCCAAAGACTGAGAAGGTATCTACGACTCTTAATGGATTGTGTCAAATTTCTCTTTAGTGACTTTGTGATCAAGTGCAAACTTCCAGTGCTCCCTACTCAAAGGAATACACGCAATGACACTGGTAGATGACTTCGCCTAGACACTCTTCTGGCTACAGTGACATGTTCTGAAGCACAAAGCCAGTGCCAGCATCCAAAAATAACTTCCTAGTGTGACAGTTTACTTCCACTTCAACACCAACTGCAGTTTCATAGTAACCTAGTACTCCAAAAAGCAGTCTCAGAAGTGGATGTAAATTGAAGGATAAGCAAAGTTTTTTTAGGACATGTGTAACAAGAGTTACCAGAAAGTATCAAGAATATTATACCAAACAGCAGAATCTCTTCTCACTCAAATGTAAATGGGTAGAGGCAAACAAAAATTTTCTGTTAGTTTCATGTGTGAGATTTACCAAGTATGCCTTCATCTGCCTGAAGTCTCCATGGGATTTGAAGTCAATTAGTCTAACATCCTCCCAGATGTTTGGTGCAAAGTAGCTGCTACAAAACTTATTTCAAAGCTTGGAACACAAGAGAGAGAGAAAAGAGGGGAGGGAAAGAAAAAAAAAAAAAAAAAAAAAAAGTCCAACCTGTAGATGGATTTACAACTAAAGTGTCTGCGGGAATATAGCACATACATACACACACACGTTCTTTTAGTAAAGGGTAATCTGGGAAATAGCTTAAGTCCTGCAACCAGTGAGATGAAAAGAAGCACCATATACATCACAGAATACCATTCTTCTTTATAGAAGATTTTTTTCATTCTGTTTAACACTCCCATATAGGGCATACCATTTCAGCAGAAAACAAGTGACGGAAGCACACCTTTGAAGATGTGGAAAAAATACAAAGTTTAGTATTTCAATAATGGCTTCAGAGGAAAAATCATCCAAATAGAATAAAAAAAAATCTGAAAGTTTTTGTTCCCCTGCTGGCATTTAGAATTTTAGGATTGTCCAAATACAATAGACATTTACTCCACTCCTCAGTACTTAAAAAATTACATCCAGATCCAGAATAAAACTCCCAAGTTATGATTAGCACTGCTCATGTTACATATAAATAAAAAAAAACAGCTGTAAAAGGCATACTTCTAAGTGCAAGCCTATCAGCAGACAATGTTCTTCTTGTAAGTTAACACCAGAGATTTTATTACAGAACTGCTTCAAAAAAATATATAAACTTAATAAATCAAGAAAATCTGTGCATAAAGAGTACAATGAACTGCACAAATTAGAAGTCAATGGGCTTGGAAGATGAGGAAATAAAGATTTTGCATTGTTGCACTATGTTGTCCAGGCAGATTTCTAGAGCTGTCCTGAAATGCCACTTATATTATGCCAAATGATAAGAGAGAACCAATACAGTTCCTATCAAATTAAGAGTCTGCATTATCAATAATAAAATTAATGGGATTTTGGTAGCATTTTGAGTTTGCTATGAATGGAATAATCACTCAGTAATGTTCAGCACTGACTCAGTAACTCAAGGTCTCACCCACTCTTATGCGAGTACCCTCAAAATTCTGCCTGACACAATCTACCCTCTAGCACTACAGCAGAATTTTCATTTCCAAGAAAGGTAGCCTAACCAAACATGATTAAAGATGCCAATAAATAAATCTTTTCTTCACATGCATCTGGGGCTCCTTCGATGCATATTTGAACATAATTAAAGCCAAAGCTAAAGTAAAACAATTCAGCTTAACAAAAAGAAAAAAAAATAAAAGAAAGCTGTCTACAATTTTATACATTCACACATAACTCTCCAAAAAGGTCACAATGCCTCTCAAATGAAAACTGAGGTTTGAGCTATAAAGTCTTTAGAAAACAGTAGGAAATATACAGTTCAAATACTTAAATAGACACCCAGAAAAACACCTGTCTGATGAGTATTTTACTAGCCAACACGACTTTTTTGAAACATATACTAAGTTTCTTCAAAACAAGACGCTAGAGCCTCAAAAAGAGTAGATGGCTTATTCACAGGTCATATGATATTCTAAAGTCACTGACTTCTGAACTTACTATAAAGATTAACCAGACACTTACTCTCTGAAGAATTCCTATTTCAAAACAGCTTCCTTGCACACTAACCTTCGGTAATATCTAATTATGCTATTTGGCTTCTAAAGGGACAGGCCATTGTTGCTGATCTCAAGTCTTATCAAAAACTCATTCACTTTACAATAATTAACTATATTCTAATAAGGCTACAGATACACCAAATCATTACAGGAAGCCTGAAAGAAACAAGGTCAAGTCATTCCTATGCAGTAAACTCATGTGGACGAGACTTTAAATTTACATAAAATGCTTCTCAGCTGAACCTAATGGTTGTGGCACAAATATTGAAGAAAACAATCACTTACCTTTAAAATTTGAATTAATTCAACCAATCATCATTTGAATGGGATAAAAACCAAAATTAAACCGACTGGTTCTCTTATACAATGGAAAGCATAATAGGTTCCAGGTCCCCAAAATTTACATTTGATTCTTACACGAGAGTTTTCTCTCAGAGTGTCCTCTAGGTCACATTAGAAGAACCAAATTCCCTTACAGCTAAGGGTAGTGGTCCCTTGGAAGCAGAGTATTTTAAGTTACTCGTGTCTAAAAATGTGCAAGTGGTGTGGCTCAAGACAAGCTGAAGAGAATAAAACCTATTTCCCCACGCACAGCAACAGCACGTCGTACTTACAAGCCTCATCCACAGGAGGTAGTTGATGCCAGAGCAGCTTGCAGAGACTCCCTGTCCCACTGGGAAAGGCACAGGCATAGGCTATCTGCTTGTGTCCTGTCCTCAGCAGCTTTCCAGGATTATGTGCAGGTGGATGTTAGCTACCTGCTGCAGGTATTTCCTTCGGAATCTTTGCCCCATTCCTTTGCACCCTTCCCAAGGGGTAAAGCGAGGGAAGAGACGCATCAGGAAGCGAAGAGATTAAAACAAAAATCCGACAGCCTCACGCAAGCATCCCACAGCAGAGAGAGCGAAGGCAACACAAGCATACCTGCACAGCTCCGTCTTCCTCAAGAGTGCGTGGGGTGTTCTCGTCACACAGAAACAGCCTCTCCTTAGTCTCACTGACTGCAGTCGGAACCTTGAACTTCAGGTTAAAACAGTAAAAGGCAGACTCATTCCAATGCTACTAAGTGCTAATATCCATTCAAGTGCAGCAGCAGAAGCAGTCTATTGCAGCTCTGAAACAGAAAGACGAGAGAAAACAGGCTGAGTTTTGGATCCACACTCAGCTTTCAACTGTTCAGAGGGATGGGATCAGGGACCAGAACAATTTAGGAAAAGCTGCTGCCAAAGAATAGCTACCAAGAGTAGTTTTGAAACAGTATTTTCCAGCACCTTGGATGAATGTAAACCCTGGATTGGTCTGTTCTCCTTTAACAAGTTGGAGGCAGTAAAAATGGGGTTAGAAAAAAAAAAAAAATAAAAGGTCCCTTCCAACCTTAGGCATTCTATGACTCTGTGATTCCTACTGACCACTAGAGTAGTAAGCAAGGCGATCTCAGGAGCTAGATACCTGTAAGTACAGATGTCTTAATCTGTAAAGTGATGTCATCTTACAGATTAAGACATTTAAATACAATTCTTGGCTTGCAGGCTTTCAGCTTCCTTACAGCCAACACAGATCCCATAAAGATTTCTTGATAGAGGGATGTTCCTACACAGGCTGCTTTCATCAGCACCTCAGGCACAAAGGCCAAGGATAGCAAGCTGTCTTCCCACACCTGATCAGACTGGAGACCCCCAGCAAAAAAGCAGTGTGGAAAGGACAGTCTATCACAGACCATTAATTACTGGCTTAGCACAAAGGATTACTAACCTCTGAAACACTGACACGTGGCTGTCTTCACAAGAAGAAACTTTTACAGCTGTCATATTACTTACCAATTTCCTTTCTAAGCACAGAGTAGGACATACTGTACCCTTGCTAGATTTTTAGGACGTTATTCTAGCCTGTATTTCAATACATGGTATACTGTATAGACCCATGCAAGAGCCACCTCTTCTGACCTTCTAGAAATTCAGAATAATCCTGCTGAATAAGAGACAAGCACACAAAACCAAAGCACTGCACAGCTATGGTACTATGCAGAGAGAAAAAATAAATAAAAAAGCCTCCAAATTAGGCTCTAGGTTGTTATTTAATGGCTTTTATAAAAGGACACAGCAGAGGCACTGAGATTCTAGTAATTTTACCAGTTTTCTCTCCATTTGCACTAACTGCTTCTATGCGCAGGGTAAAGGAGAATTACAGACCATTTCCAGGCTGACAGCGCTTCTACCCGACGTGCCAGGTGCTCAGCCGCCCTCGAGCCCTGAGCCCCTGCCTGCTGACTCCGGGCAAGCAAAGTGCCCGCTCTCGCAGTCACCTTCACCCGTATTTACCGTGCGCGTCCGGCGGGACAGCGGAAGAGCCGGATCCGAACGCTCCAGCAGCGTTTCAACAGACCTGCCAAAACGCCAGCGCACGCGGGGGAAGCAGGGCCGCCTTCCAGCCGCCCAGACCCAGTTCCCCTCAACGCCTGGAGATGGCCTGACCTCACTAGGACAGAGTGAGTCAGACCGCAAGAGCAATGTCTTTTTTTTTTTACTTTACATAAATACTTCAAGCGACCTAGGTCACCTTTGAGCTCAAAGGATTTTCTTTCTTTTTCCCTCCCACAGCCCGTGCTCTCCCCCCGCAGCGGGGGGCCAGGAAGCCCTCCCGCCGGCAGCTCCAAAGGAAGAGGCGGATAAACAACCAGGGCGAGGACGGAGGAACCGACAAACCGCCCCCCTC
>JAWLRI010000355.1:3865124-3876586 GCA_034781795.1 Crypturellus tataupa | reverse complement strand
GCGGAGCCCCCCCGCGCGTCCCCTGAGCCCGCGCCGCCCCGCAGACACCAGCGCGGTGGTGATGGAGATCGACCACGACCGGCGCGTGGTCTACTCGGAGACGCTGGCGCTGGCCAGCCACGACCAGGAGGTGCTGCTGGCTGCTGTGCAGCCCACCGAGGAGCAGGTGATGGGGCGGCTCACGGCGCCCGTGGTCACCACGCAGCTCGACACCAAGAACATCGCCTTCGAGAGGTGCCGCCGCCGCGGGGGACGGGGTGGCCCCCGCTGGGCATCCCCGCACGGTGCCGGCGGGACCCTCCGTGCCACCCGCCGCTCACGGCTGCCTTGCGTCGCCCGCAGGAACAAGTCCGGCATCCTGGGCTGGAGGAGCGAGAAGACGGAGATGGTGAACGGCTACGAGGCCAAGGTGAGGGGCAGGGATCGGCCCGCGCGGCGCGGGGGGACCCGCTGCGGGTCGCGGCGGCCTCGAGCCTCGCTCCTGCGGCGCCCCCAGGTCTACGGCGCGTCCCACGTGGAGCTCATCACGCGGACGCGGACCGAGCACCTCTCGGACCAGCACAAGGGCAAGAGCAAAGGTGGGGACGTGCGCGGGGCTGGGGGCCGCCAGGGCCCGCGTTGGCACTGGGAGGGTCACGCGCGTGTCCCGCAGGCAGCAAGACGCCGCTGCAGTCCTTCCTGGGCATCGCCGAGCAGCACGTGGGGCCCAACAACGGGGTGAGCGCGCCGGGGGGGGATACCTGCCCCATTGCCGTGGTGCTGCGGCCGTGCCCGCGCCGACGGCGCCCGCATCCTGGCCGACATCAGGAGGGAGATCGACCAGGCCCTGGTGCGTGGCCGCGCGCTGCCCCACGCGCTGCCTCCTCTGTAGATGAGAACGAGCCCTGGCGCTTGCTGGGCGCCCGGGAAGGCACCGCTCGCACCAGCTGGTCTGGATCGCCCCACACAGGGAGGCGTTCCCAGAACATCGCCTCTCCTGGGCTCCCTGGCAGCGCTCGCCTCCATCTGCCAGGGAGAGAGCCGGCGGCAGAAACGCTCCTCCGCATCAAAACAGCCGAATCCCCGCGGCTGCTGCCGCGTTCGGGGAGATGCTGCAGCGCTCGGCTCCCCCGAGCTGGCCTGGCGTCCTTGGAGCGATCCTCTGCCCCAGGGGAAGCGTTCGCATCGTTATTTCACTTCCTAATTAGATGTCTGGCTGTCCTGATGCTCCCACCCGCTCTCAGCCACCTCAAGGAGAGAGCAGACTACGCTATAAAAACACATGCTTAATCTCCCCTTTTGTAATCTAATTTTCTTAAACTTAATTTAAGAAGTAGCTCTTTCACTTGAGATAACAGTTTCTGAGGCTAATTGGATTCCCCCCTTCCCCTTCTGGGGACAGCGTTATTCTGAAGTGGCTCTGTAGCTGCATCCAGCTTGAGAGATCCGACATCTTCCTTGCTGATGTGCTGTCGTGCCTCTAGCCAGGCCCAGAAACTGCCTGTCTTACCTTGATTCTTCTGCTTTACAGGCAAAAACCAAAAAGACTCAAGACAAGGGAGAACGGAGCCACTTTCTGAGTGAGATAAAGGTGCTGAGAAAGGAGCTGAAGGAACGAGAAGAAGCTGCCATGTCTGCAGCCCTTACCCACGCCAGCGTCATCCTTGCTACCAATACAGGTGAGAGATCCCCTTTCTCATGCAGTACCACACGTGTTAGAGCAGCATTTTAGGGGCTTTTTCACTTGTTACATGTACCTCAGGGCTTCCCATCACTCGCCGGGGTGCAGGTGTTCGGTCAGTTACGTAGCTTGCCCGAGTGGAATAAACCATGTTGGATTTAGGGAGCTGTAGGCGCATCTGCATCTATGTGGGGAGGGGTAGCACCAGTGCAACCAAAGGGAAAACACAAATTCTTAACACTTTACACATAGTAAAGCACTTTTCTTGGTCACACACACAGTGCACCAGAGCCTGGTTATAATCTTCAGTTTTAGTCGAACAGGGATTATTTGCTGAAGAAGAATGGAATAATTTTAGGTTATGAAAAAGAGCAGCGTCACGGGGCATCCACAAGACACTGATATGGAGGCTTAAATGAGAGAGAATTCCTTTCATTGTGTTATTTGTTGGGAATTAGTCTCTTCCTCCTGTAACTTTGCCTAAAAAAGAGGGAAGCTGATTTTTATCTTTCTCTCTTTTTTTTTTAATGGCACTCATATTTTGCATTGGTCAGACAAAAACCCCTCCTGTGGCTCTGAGTCTTGCTAATCACTTTACAAATCTATTTAGTTTTGCTTCAGCGGAAAAGTAGCGGGCAAACAGATAAATAAAGGGATTCCTGTGTTTTCTGTGGTTGCAGCAATCTCGGTGTTTGTCTTGAACTGCCTCGTTCGATGGGACTTATTTATGCAATCCAAACTGCTCTGTTGCTAGGCTCAGCAGAGGGAGAATTTAATCATGGCAACGCACAGGGAGACCAGTGACCTTTAGTTAATGGGGGTTCAATAAACTCCTGTCTGTAGGGCTGGAGGGAGCAAACATCCGCACAGTGTTTGCCACGGTGCTGCAGTCTCCTCTTAGGTGGAGAGACCCTTTTTATTAAAGCCTTTCCCTTCCACCTGCCGCCCTGCAAACTGTAAAAGCCAAGTTCGAGCTGCGTGTGCCTTTTGGCCAGAGGAGATTCATATTAAGTTGAGTGGGGGGAAGAAGAAGTAGTATCTCAGTTGACAAATTGTAATATCTGACCTGTTGCAAAGCTGTAGGGGCAGCAGGATTTACAGCAGCAAAGCAAAATCATCCCTAATCAGAGCTGCTCTCAGAGCCGCACTGCAATAGCAGAGGAGCTTGTGAAGGAGCATTTCTGTAAGTGCTGTAAGCAGCAGTCCCCTTGCCTGGCTCGCTGGCTCCTTACTCACTCCTGGCCTCCTTTTTCTTATTAATGGCCGTGATGTTTTTGCTGCCTCTCGAATCTGTAGTCCCGATCAATGCCCGGATCAATATCACGCTGTGCCTGGATTATGGCAGGACTTTTGTGCGGGCTGAGGATTTTGACGTTACAGAGATGGACGTGTCCCGTGTCACAAGCACAGCCCGTGCCCCCGAGCTGTCCTGGCCCTATAGCTCTGCTCGATGGGCGGTTTCGTTCGCAGCTGAGGGCAGGAGGGAGGCGGGCGCTCGTTTTGCTCCGCTCCGGCGCTGGGGCTTGGTCGAGCACCTTGTCACACTGTTCTGTTTATCGCGTGTGTCGCTGGCATTCTCAAAGCCGCTCGAAAGCTTCAGGCCCAGATGCCAGGGCGAAAAAAGGACAAGCAGAAATTGGCAGAAACAACCCTGGCGTATACATACAAGCGCATATATACTCGGCACACACTGGAGACGTGAACTGGGAAATCCCTGCTGGGATAGCCCGTCCTCCCTGCCGCGCTCCCAGTGAGCGCGCGTGCGATCCGCGCTCGAGCGGGCCGGTCGCTCCGGGTGCCGAGCAGGGCCCTTCCGTTTTCGCAGGCGCCTCCCCGGACGGCCCGCTGCGGCTGCTGCCCGAGGAGCACTTTGACGTGGTGGTGCTGGACGAGTGCGCGCAGGCGCTCGAGGCCAGCTGCTGGATCCCGCTGCTCCGCGCGCCCAAGTGCGTCCTGGCCGGCGACCACAAGCAGCTGCCCCCCACCATCATCTCGCACAAGTAAGTGGCCGCTCGCGGCGCCGCTTCTCCCGCTCCGGCCAAAGGCTTGCGAACGCCTCGGGCTTCGCGGCGCGGATTATTTGGCCATCACAGCGTTGTGCAGGGCACGCGGTGCCTTCAAATCGTCAAGAGCAATCTGCATTCAAAACAATTAGCTCGCGGCAAAGATCCGTGGCTAGTGCAAACCGCCTGGGCTGCCAGGGGCGGCCACAGCCCAGGAGCCTTTCGATGGCTTAAAACAGAGCCGTGTGCGCGTCCGCTTCCCAGCCTTGAGCCTGGAATTACTGCAGAGGAGCAGGGCCGCCTTCGTAAGCCCTCTCTCCCGCTTCCAAAAACGTCATTAGGCAAGATGCGTATCCATAGTCTCGCTCTATATTCCGGACGTGGATGCTTCATTTTCTGAGGGAGGCAGCGGCTCCCAGGAGGTGGATACGAGACCATTTCCATGCTTAGGTTTTTCCATCCCTAAGGTGGGAATACGTATCTTACCTACACACAGAAGCCAAATGCTTGTCCAAGGAGGGGACGTTTCTCCTCTTCATTCTTCTTCCTCAGAGGGGCTGAAGTCCGTGCTGAACTGATCGCGTTGTTGCAGCCCTGGTGCCAGGAGAGGCAGTGGTCACTAGTTTGCCCCTTTCCAGGCCTTAAATATGGTCACCATGTGCTCCATCTCCATCAAAAGAGGAAGTTTTGCTCCTTAGTTCCTCTGGGTAGAGCTATTTATCTTCGCTGTTGCCCTTGTTCTTTAAAGGGCTCAATGGGCTCGTCGTGCATTTTCAGTTTGTTTCCCTTCATGCTTGTAAAATCCTGGATTCACAAAGAGCTGCTCTTTGTGAGACTGAGCAAGCACATGGACAGAGGTCGGCTCTTGTGCCTTTTCCGCCCTGCCATGGTTAACACCTGTACAAGCAAGTCAGCTGTTAGGTTGGCTCCCACCTCTTTGGAGTGATCCATGTGGGACCAGAAGCTCTAGGGCTGCTCAGACACCGTGGCACTCTGTGCCCCTTTTTAAATCAAATCAGCTTGAAGTAAAAGTGAGCAGGGACAGGCTGAATCAATGGTGTTAGCAGCAGCCGAGGTGCCACCAACCTCAGTGACGAGGCCAGGGCTTTTCTTAACAGCGAGATTTCATCTGGTTAGATAAGGTCTCACAGGGAGATGAGAAAGATTGGGTGTCTTCTAACCATTACTGAGACACAGCTGGTGGCCAGCTGGGGAGCCTGAGAATGCAAAAAACAGCTGAGTGGTAAATCAGGTTTTCTGAACCATTTTTGCCCTTACTTGTCATCTCTGCAACAGCGCTGGGGAGCAGCCCCGTGGGCACCCACCGCAGTGGGGTACAGCGAGCGGTGCGACCGGGACGCACAGGAGCAGGAGGTGTCACACAGGCACTGAGCGGGGGCCTTGCAGCTCTCCTAGCTGCGGAAATAGCAAAACTGGCGGGAGGGATTCCCTGGGCCTGGCCCACGGGGGAGCCTGGGGCAGGGAGCGAAACAGGGCACGTGGAGCTGCGACGCGGTGCTGCTGGCCGGGACACGCTGCAGCGCTGACGTGAAGGAGGCTTCCCTGAAAGCTCCCCAGTTAGCTAGTGAAAACCACCAGCAAGCGCGAGCTCGCGAGTGGAAAAAGTGTCAGCGAGCTCCAGGCGGAGTCGCTGGCAGAACGTGGCTTGATAGGCCCTCCTGCGTAATTGCAAATATCGATCACTTAGAACAATTTATTACTAAAAGCCTAATGAGTTTTCATTTAGCTCCTTTAGACACAGTTAGCGCTTCTCCGTGTGGCTCTGAGCCCGGGTGGTGTCAGCTGCCCCACGGGCAGCTCCCTCAGGATGTGGGAAACCCAGGAGCCGGCGTCACCTCCGCCATGGGGCAGCCTTGGGGCACATTGCTCCTGCCTGTGCAGCCTCAGCCGCTTGCAGGGGCCTCACTGAGGAGCTGAGTCCCTACCAGTTCCCTACCCGCATCAATGGGAAGAGAGGAGCATTTCCAGGGATGATTCATGCGAAGGAAAGCGAAGCCTCCCGCCTCCCTTCCTCCATTGATGACAGCAGACCCGCAGTGGGTGGACTCCTATTTTGGGGACGTCGGTGAAGGGTCTAAAGTTATCCGGGACAAATCGAGGCTGCCGGCAGGAGCGTGCGCTGCCGTGGGGCGCAGGCCCCGTGTGCCTGGGAGCCCTCCCAGCGGGAGCGCGTGGCGCCCTGTGGGCGCAGGCTTTGCGGTGCTGCCCGAGCCCCGTGGGGACCAGCAGCTGGCACCAAACCCGGCAGGAAACAGCAGCACTGAGAGGTGCTCACTGAAACACAATCCTGAAGCTGCTCTTCCCCAGCGCTGCTGACAAGACTCTGCCCATCCTTACTGGGTTGTTTTCCCAGGAAACAGCCTGTCCTCCTGGGTCGTGTAGCTCCGAGGGTCGGGGGCTGCCCCACAGCACCTTGCAGTGCGTTTTCCTGGGTCTTGTCGGAGCCGGATGCGTTGCTCCCAAAGGAACCCGCAGCAGCGGTGGGCACGGGCACGAGGCGCTGCCCCTCGGGCACCCTCTCCCGAGCTGCCCAGCAGCCTCAGGCCTCCCGCGGGGCCGGGGCTCAGTCCTGCAGCACATCTCCATACCAGGACACTTCCTGCTGCCTGGCGGGAACATCTGTTCTCATTTTCATTTTAGTCCTCGTTCAGTCTTTTCCCGTCAGCCTAATTTGTCTCTAAGGCAGGAGGCTTTGGTTCGGTTATTTATTTTTGCTCCTCAGGTGTCTGCAGATGGTTAACGGACCCCTTCCTCAGAAACCTGGCTATCTTTAGCAGCCTCATTTGGCTAAAATCCTCGTGGTTAGGAACTGGATACTTGGCATGTCAAGTCCAAACAAATTTGCTTTCAGTCCATTGCTCGGGAGCAAACACCAGCCCTTGGTTCTCTTGGGTAGCCTCTGTGATGGAAAGAGCAAATACAAAGGAAGAAAGCAGCTTGCTGTGATGGGTGTTCGTATTTGCAAGGCTCTATGGAGCAATATCCAGAGGAAAGGGGTGTCCTCCAGCACTTCCCTGCGTCTGCGCAGCCTCCCAGCCCTGTCCTAGGTACAGCTCCAGCCTCCGCGGGATTTTCATGGTGACTCCCACCTGCTGCAGGTTGCACCATGGAGCTGCAGAGCGTCGCCCAAAGGCTGCGCTGGGGCCACGGGGGAAGCCCTGGCTCCCCCAGCTCTGCCACAGGGCAGGGAATTGCCGGGTGCCGGGAGCGCGACTCCGTCTGTGTCGCTTCCCTGCCAGCCTCGCTGCCCCGGAGCAGCTGGTACCCCAGAGCTTCGGCTCCGCGCGTTAGTGGGCAGCGATAGCGGCTACTGCAGGAAGTAACTGCACTCTAAAATAGGAAATGTATTAACACGTGAAGTATTGCAAGCGGTTTAGTGGCCTCGTTATTAGTTGAGCATATAGATCCTTGCAGCGGGGAGCAGATCTGGTCTGGCCCTGGGTTTGGAAGGACTTGCAAGCCAAGGAGGGCAGAAGTGAAGGCGAGAGACCCCTCGGTTGGCGAGGGCCGTTTCCCCTCGCTGAATCCCTCCGAGCCAGCATTTTATCCAGCAGACATGGCTGCACCAAGTGGAGCCGCACAGGCACCGCAAACTCCTTGGTTGACTCACCTGGTGGCACTAAGGGGGAGAGAAGCCCTCCCCACTCGTGCTGCTTCCTTCCCGCCGGTCTTTGAGGTCAGGCTGCCTTCCGGGAGCCCCGGGACCTTTGCCGTGAGCGATGGCACGGTGGTTCCCTAAGCGGGGGGTCCGGCTGCCCTGGCAAAGCCCCGGGGAGCAGCCGGAGCTGCCACGAGAGCTGCAGCACCGGGCGCCTGGGTGCAGGCCTGGCCGCGCCGGCACCCAGGGTTGGAGGCGCTGGTGGGGCTGAGCTCCAGCAACGACGCGTCTGGGTACTCTGGGGAGGCCGCGGCAACGGGAGGACAGCGGTAGCTGGCACGTTCGGTACGTGGGCCCCGGCACAGGAAGGGCTCACCGATCCCTTCGCCCGCAGAGGGATGAGCCCGGGTCCGAGCCCAGCGGCATCTCGGCCGGGCTCCCGATCCGCTTCTGTCCCCGCAGGGCGGCCGCCGAGGGCCTCTCGCTCAGCCTGATGGAGCGGCTCGTGGAGCGCTGCGGGGAGCGCGTCACGCGCATGCTCACCGTGCAGCACCGCATGCACGAGGCCATCATGGGCTGGGCCTCCCAGGAGATGTACGGCAGCCGCCTCCGCGCGCACCCCGCCGTGGCGCAGCACCTGCTCAGGTAAGCGCCCCGCGCCGCGACAGCCCCCTGAGCCCCTGCCGGAGCGCTGCCCTTCCAGCCCCGGCGGCCCCCCCGCAGCCCCTGCTCGGCCCCAGCAGCAGCACTGCCCCAGCAGGAGGTTACCTGAAGGCTCTCGCTGCTAGCGGAGCACCCGAGGCAGCTCTGAGCGTGTCAGCTTGGTTTCCTGTCTGCAGGGCTTCAGCCCCTCTGCGGGCAGTTAGAGGGACCGGCACCTCCTTTCACGGTGTCCTGGCGCGGGGCAGCGTTTGCCATCGCGCGAGCTGGGCTGCAGGTCTGAGGCTGCCGTCAGGGAGGTGACAGAGCCTGCTGTCCTGGTTCACATATGCGCACGTGCGTGTGGATCTGTAGGGCCACACGTGCCGGGTTCTGCAGCACCAGCGAGGCCCAGCCGAGATGGATCTAGTCCCAGGAGCGGCGCTCTGCAAAACGCTCCCTCGATCGCTCCCATTCCCTGCCACGCTCACGTGCTGCCTTTCATGCTGCAATTTCAGAGTATTAGCTGAGAAAGAGCCCCAGGCAGAATGGTTCAAAGCCGTAAAACTGGAAGCTTATCGAAAAGCTGAAGTTGGCCGACTTTGCGATTCTAATGAGCCGGTTTATTCTTGTAGCCGGTGGAGGAAGGGGCGTCCCACTTTCCTGCCAGCCCGCAGCGCAGCTGCGTCGCTGCTCGGGGCCCGCTGCTGCCCACGGTGCGCTCTGCCCCTGCCACCAAACCTGCTCGCCCGCAGCCCAGCCGAGAGCCGCGCGGATGTGGCAGTGCCGGGACCGGGGCACGCGCCGATCCCGGGCTCCTGCGCGGGACCAGCGAGCGCAGGCGCTTCCTTGGAGCACGAGCCCACGTCTCCATTGCTGGTCCTATCTGTGACCCTCATGCCTCGTAGTGGACTAAGCCAAATGCTTTGCTTCATCTGCTTCCTGAGCAAGAAGTAAATAGGTTTCGCTCTTTCCCCTCCTAAGAAAAGCTGGCTTAGGCAGAGGTGTCCCAGAGGAGGCTGGAGAAGGCCCATTTGCTCATCCTAGAGGGCGGTCAGAGCTTTGCCGATAGCTGCAGTTGCAGCCCTTAATGCGCAAACCCTGGGTTTGCTGCTGCCTGTCTCCTTCCCAAGGGCTGGCAGGCGATGGCCAAGGAACGTGGACAGTGCCACACGTAGCCCCGTGCGAGGGGCAGGAGGAGGATTTCTGTCTCTGCTCTGTGCTCTTGGAGATCTCTCTCTGGAGGAAGACGTGGTGCCGCTTTTGGTGAGAGGTGAACGCTCCAGAAGGCTGTCTGCATGCTGGGATGCAGGGCCGGGAGGAGCTCCAGGCTCTGTCGTACTCACAAAACTCTTTTTGTGCTAAGAGGCAGTGTCAGGGCATCCTCAGCACCCCTGGGCGCTCCCAGTGCCCACGGTGGCCAAGCTGGAGGCACCCCAGCGCCTCGCAGGGCTGCAACGGGGGCTCGGCCGCGCTCTGCACGGGGTGTTGGTTGAGGTCTGACCTCCTCGACGAGGAGGCAGAGACGCCCTCTCCCAGGTGCTGCAGTTCTGCTCTCCAGGGCTTGGTTTTCCTGACCGTCTCCTGCTCCGGACCAGGAGGCAGTCGGCAGCGCTCAGTGATCTCTTAGCGATTCCTCCAGCACCAAATGCCATTTTTGTACTTCAAAGATTTAACTGCTACGTAAGGCAGGAGCCAGTACTGCCCTGGGTACGCTCAGAGACCTTCCCTTGCTGGAGCCAGATTCCCATTCCCAAAAAAATCTCTTCATCCACCGTCCATGGGGAGATCCTTGGGGCTCAGGTACTCATCTTTGCAGATCACCACGTCTGTGAGCAGCGTGCCCAGATCTGCTTTCGGGCATCTTCCACCAGCAAAAATAATTAGCATTAGCAGCAGAGAGGGAATGCCCGGCTACAATTAACCGGCTCTCTGGTAATTAGATTTGCATTTTATCAAAGGAGGGAAACTTTGGTGTCCTGCAGCATCTTGTTTCAGTGGAGTGTTTCCAGGGGGGCAAAGCCCTTCTCCCCAGATCTGCCTTCCTTCTGAAGCAGGCAGCCCAGCTCGGCAGAAATCCCCGCACACCTCCAGGCTCGAGTTCAGGAAGCTGCTGGCAGCGTCTTCCACATTTCAGATCTGACTCATTCCCCTGAGAAAGGTTTGAAAAAATCATGAGCGGTTTCTGCTGTCAGGCTTTAATCTAATTAACGTGCCAGGCATCCCCCCTCGCCGCACTTCTCTTTCGGCGCTGCCGTTCCCTCTCCGGAGGAGGGAAGTGGGGGAAGCAGCCCCAGACGCGCAGCCGCACGTGCCCCAGAGGACCCCGCAGACCCAGAGCGTCCCATGGCTGCGCTGTGCAAACTGCCCGGCTCAGAGCCAGAGGGAGCGCAGGGTCCCCGGGCGCCTGGATCCAGCACCCGGCTGCAGGGCCCACGTGATTTGCGATCACGGAGCATCTGCAGCAGCAGACCCGGCCTGCAGCGCCGCCGAGAGCGGCCTCGTACCCCGGGCTTAGCCCAGCGCTGCAGAGCCCTCCCGGCCACGGCCTCTGCTGCTGCAACCTCCCTGCCTTAAATGAGCCCAAACTCTCTGCCCTGGAAAATTTATGGAGGTGGTTACTGCTCCGGAGCAACGTTCCCGGGGTTGAGATCCTTCCTGGCACCGAGGGACGCGGGAAGGGCTTCCCACGGCCGCCACGTGCAGGCAGAGCAGCAGGGTTGTCCGTGTGGAGAACTTGGCTTTGCTTTTCCTCCAAATCCATGGGAAACCTGCTAGGTTTTGTGCTACCAAGAGGGAAAAGCCCCTGAGACCCTCCTCAGGGGAGGGAAGACGCAGGTGCGTGAGGTGGCCCTGCTCCCGAGATCCGCAGGAAGGGAAGTTGTTTGTGACCCGAGGAGTCAGGGAAGGTCCCTCGTGTGTCCATGCAGATCTGAGTCCCGAGAGCCGAGGAAAGAGGCTTCCCCTGGGCTCCGGACCTGTCTGCCCTGCTCAGCTGTGGGGCAGGGAAGGAGCCTCCTGGGCTCCTTTGCAGGGGGTTGAGCCCTGTCGCTGCTGTTCTGGTCCCAGCCGTCCCCAGGAGCAGCTCCAGCCAGGGGTTTGGGCAAGCAGAGGAGCTGGTGCTGACGGAGCGAGGAGCGGCCGGAGGGCAAGGAGCTCGGCTCCCCATTGCGGCTCCTAACGCCCCCTCCGCACCCCCGCGCAGGGACCTGCCGGGCGTCGCGGCCACCGAGGAGACCACGATCCCGCTGCTGCTCATCGACACCGCCGGCTGCGGCCTCTTCGAGCTGGAGGAGGAAGACGAGCAGTCCAAGGGCAACCCAGGTACCGGCACCGGGGCGGCTGCGGTGGCGCAGATCGATGGCCCGAGCGCCTCGCGGGCCCTGGCCCCGCCGGCCCCTGGGCAGCGCTCCCCAGCGCCCGCGTGCCTGTGCCCTAGGCGAGGTGCAGCTGGCCGGGCTGCACGTGCAGGCGCTGCTGGAGGCCGGCGTGAAGGCCCGCGACGTGGCCGTCGTGGCGCCCGACAACCTGCAGGTGAGCC
>JAWLRI010000355.1:3843503-3857652 GCA_034781795.1 Crypturellus tataupa | reverse complement strand
CGGCGGGGACCGCGGCCCGGGCGGGTTCGGGCAGGCGGCTGCACCCCGGCCCTCTCAGGCACCTCCTCTCTCGGGCACCGGGCTCCAGCTCCCGGGCTACAGGGGAGCCCGCGGCTCCAGCTCCCGGGCTACAGGGGAGCCGCGCTGCCGCAGAGGAGCCTGGCGGGTGCTTCTGCCTAACAACGTTCAGCTGAGCTAAAGGCGGGTAGAAACAGGCGTCAGTTAAACTCAGCCAAGCGGCACCCTCCGCGGCCAGCCGAAAACCTCCCCAACCTCCATCCTCTCCCCGCGTCTCCCAAGACCCGGGCGGACGCAGGACTCCGGCTCCCCCCAGCCCAGCCCCTTCCCCGAAGGCATCAGGGTCCCTGGCAGAAGCAGCGAGACGCCGCTCTGCTCCTCGGCTCCCCCCTCGTCGATGCGGGGAGGAGCGGCGGCTCCTGCAGGGCTTGGGCAGCCCGGGCCACCAGCCCCCTCTCGCGGTCCTCGGGCCCCTCGGGCACCGCGGGGCCGTCCCCACAAACCGCCCTCCGCCTCCCGCCGCCGCGGGGCCAGGAAAGCGGCTTTAGGGGGGACTGGGGGCCGCCGCGTTTGGGTAACCCCCAGCCCCCCTCCCGTTTCAGTAATCTCCCATTCCTCGCCGCGACCAGATGGTGCCAGCTGGTCACTGCCCTCGTGCTTAGGCCGGGCTTCGGACAACTGCGGAGATAATTAAATAAGGGCGTCGGGATGATGCACAGGGATGAACAAGCCCTTCCAAGCGGTGCCCGGCCCAGGCTGAGCCCCGTCACTCACTCGCGTCGGTCTCAGACGAGCAGGCAGGAGCTGGCAAAAGGCCTTCCAGGTGCCCTTTAGCTCTCAACTATTTATCTGAATTACTTTCAGCTGGCAAAGTCTGGATCGCTGTAGAAAACCCTGTCTGGAGCAGTGGTCTGTAGCCTCTTAAATGTATAAAAAAGAACCGCTTACCTTTCATAAAAGGATTTTTTTTTTATATGCAAATTGTAGATCAAGCAGTAAATAGATAATATAAAAGCTAGCGAAACCTGTAAACTGGTATTTATCACACTTCGGATTGTAACTTTAAAGACGCGGGATACTCTACCCATTAAGACGAAGAAAACCTTATAAGCACAAAGGTCAAGGTGTGCTCACCTAAGACAAATTTCCCTTCATTTAGAAGATTGTGCCATTTCTGCCAGTTTCCTAGGGATGTTCTGAACATTTTGACATTATTTGTGTTACGGCAAAGCAGCTGCTATGCACTTTGAGACAGCTGATGAGGATTTGAAATCTCTCCAAGAATGAGGTTTTTCCAAGAAAAGACATTTTCTTAGAATACGGTATTGTGCTATTTTATGTTTTCAAGCTACAATCAGGTACTGAGGCAGCTTTCAGGTTATTTCACTTTGCTCGCTCTTTATGTTTTACAGTGCGATAGACTGATGCATTTCACCAAGTTAAATGAAATCCCCCTTCTTTCTTAGTCTCAGATGCTATGTGATATTTAAGTATTTTCTGACCTTGATCTGTTTCTCTCTATTAGCTCTATTTTAACTTCCACTTGACCCCATGGACGAGCAGCCCCCTCCGGACCACTGCTGCAGCCCCAACATCTTGGAGATGTGACTCGTATCATACTAAGAAACTGCTGTTGTGCCCATGTCTGTGCAACTGCAGATCACTCCCTTTTTTGACGTACACTTTCTGACCATCAGCTTATCCCTTTTTACAAGCTCACTTTGTAACTCACGAAAAACATAAGGCAAAAAAAGTCAGACTTCTGCTCCTTACCTTGCCATCCATTCCTTGGGTTATCTATCCCTTGAGTGCATCTAAACAGTCTATAAAATTTACCTACAAGCATAAAAGTTCTATTTTATCACATACATGTAATCCCCTTTACACACAGAGATGATCTTTGAGATTCTCACAACATAAGGTAAGCAACAAAATTACACTGCAATAATAATATAAAATTAAAAAGAAAAAATAAAAAGCAATTCAATGTTTCCCTTGTCTTTGTTTAAAGAATCTTCAAAACAAAGCAAAGGATGTCGATAAGGTTTTGAAATTCTGCCTTAGAGGAAAAAAAAATCCCAAACTTACCTTATTAAAAAATAAAAAATAAAAAAAACAACACACACACACACACACACACCTTCTTGGTGTCATTTCAATCGCATGAAATTTGCACACAGTTTCAGCTGAAACTATACATTTGGACATACAATGATTGTTTCATGTTCAAACCTGCTGCATGTTATGCAATGTAGTTGACTATTTAAAACAATAAGAAAAATTAAAACAAGCCACTTAGAGAAGAACTTGTAAAGATTTAAAGAATACTCTGTTTTATTTAGCATTTAGCTCAGCTGCTTTAGAAATTCAGCGATACCCTTCATCACACTGAATGAAGATTTCTCTCCTTTGCCAGATGAAGGAGATTGTACTGTTTGGTCCAATCAATTACGTTGGGTTTGAGCACACCGAGGCATCCGCACTGAAAAAAGTCTGCAAGATTCTGGAAGCATCCAAGACTGAAAATGAGAAAAAGAGCAATTAGTAAAGCTAACAGAATAAGACTGCAGGCAACAAAAGATACACTCACACCATAACGCAGCGTTTAAGACACAATGCTGACCACGAAGCCAGCTCTTGAACTAACATCAGAAGAGTTCTCCCCTAGTCAACATTATTCCTTTTTGCGGGTCTTTTGGCTTCTGTTTCATTTAACATGGAAAATAATGTTCAACTTGAACATTTAAAAATGGTATTTAGTAAACGCTTCATCTACTAACACAAGGACGAGAAAGTATTTCTAGTACAACACAAAAACTCTCTAGAAGTCAGAAAGGGGTCCATTGATTTTCTTCTCTCTCTGGACACAAATCAGTACTGAAGACTTGTATAGTCTTCACCAACACTTACTTGTATGGAGTTCTCCTGAGTGAAACGGGGTGCTTAGAGGACTTGCTCTGCATCAGGAGGTTCATTCTTTCATGTGAGGTCAAGCCCAGAAACGTAACCTTCGGGAAAGAGAAACGAGTAATGGTTGAAAGATACGCGAACGTAGCTGCAGTGGCATCAAAAGATTTGTACCGACTATTTCAATTTAAAGGTTACTATTTACATGGGAGGGGAGGTAGGGGAAGGGGTTGTTATATCTGACAAACAGGCTGCTGCTGCCACACACAGAAACAGGAAAGTTTCTAAATACGTCACTTAGACTGAACGAGAGCCCAGCAAGTCCTGACAGGAATACTTCCACTGAGAAGGGAAGCTTAATGGGATGATTGCACCTAGATACCTACAGAAATCTGTACAACTACAGCAGCTCAGCACTTGTCTCTTCAGATTTTATCTGTGTTCTACCACAGAAATTATTTCATGCCCCAGAAAAAATGAAACAGCTTATAAAAAAAAAAAAAAAAAAAAAAAAAGGAAAATTAGATTTTAGAAATCCAAACTCAATTTCAATGTTTTCTTGATTCTGTGTCATCTTTTCATGGGAGTTTCACAATCAGATTTATGTTTTGCTTCAGCTCTTTTGCTTAGTTATCCACTTTTGTATTTTTTTGATCAATATGATCTTCTAAGTCTTTATAAATGGCTGCATGGTTGCTTCCCTGAATGTTGGCTTGGGCCATAAAGCAGTACGTTACAAATTACTGTACGCACAAGACACAAAAGGTAATTTTAGGATCCTAACTAGATCCTTCCCTCTCCCACAAGATGTTATCCCAATGTACTTGGTATTAAAGAAATCTAGCTATACACATTGAACATTCACATACAATGGTGGATATTTTCTAAAGACATCTAAGACGTAGAACAACTCTCCAGCTCAATATGCTTAACACACATTCAAAAGACACATATTTCTGAAAACAAGCTTCTTCCCAGATGCTTTAAGACAGCTCTTTTCAATCTTCCTTGCCTAGCCAAGCTCTCTCTGAGAAAAAGAACAGAAGGAATCAGCTCAGGGAAGTCTGACACTCCTTATCAGGATAAAAATGACTGCAGCAAGGATGCTTCATATGGACTCATTACGCACTGCTAAACTCTACTAGAGGATTTTCAATTCAGAAATAATTGTGCCATGGGCAGAACTTTCATACCATGTTTTTAGGCATAAATATCAGCTCTACTAGTCGAAGTTTCTTGCCTTCAAACACTTTCTTTTTTCTTTCTTTCTTTCTCACAGGTTTGGGATTTTTGATGAGCAGTAAAACAAGAGCTCAGATACAAGAATGATTTGCTGACTGTGATCCAAATTTACAGGGAACAGCGAGTGCACAAGAACCTGCAAAGCTCAAAACGATTGCCTTAGGATTCAGAATATGTCCTTAGACATGCCATAATTTGATAAGGAAAGCAGGCATGAGATCTCTGAGGCAGCAATTCATCTAGGGAAATATTTTTATTTGATTGCTCCTTAAGAGGGGAACAGAAAGCAAAGGAAAACAGTACCTGATAAAGCTGAGTAATGAGCAGCAATGAAGCCCACACAGTATGGAAGCAGGCTAGTGTGAAGATGTAGAAAACCCACGGGGAGCAATATACGATCTGGGTGAAGTAAGTCCACGCGCCATCTTCACGGTAACTTGTTGCACAGTGGTTTGACCAATCTGATAGCAAACACAAAGCTAATTACATTTTTAATACAGACTCCCTAAGAACAGAACAAAGAACACACATGAGATTATGGGGGAACATGCTCTAAAAATATCATGTTTAATACACTGAATATTTGACTGCTTGCTATTCTACATAATCTTTCCACTATATGTTTGTAATCCACTTAATGAGCACTTAAGGTACTGGCTAGGTATTTAAATAAAACTACTGGTGATACTAAGTCATCATCTTTCATTGTCACATCTCTGAAATTTTGGCTTCATGCTTATTCATAGTTTTAAGGCAAGTACCTATAATTTACCTCAAACATTTTGGATTTACTAACGAGCGTGCAGTTCTCTTTTCAAAGTTTTCATTACGTTACCAACAAAAGGAGGTTTTTGGAAGAGTTTGATATAGTTAAAAAGCAAAGTTAAAATAAATTCATGAATACATACACAGAAGAGTCCCATAAAGCAGCCAGACACCAGTCAAAGTTAGGAAAAACAGGAACGATACATAATAACGATGGTTGCCAATGCCTGTATCGGTGCAAGAAAAAGAAAACGCTGACTTCTTTTAATTCTAAAGAGTATTTGCATTCGCTGACAAAGGCTGACAAAGCTAGTTTCTTTCTCAACTTTCTCCTATTACCATCCCAACTTATTCAGTAGGATTACTCCTTGTAAAGTCAAAGAAAATGCGTCCCTTCTTCAGACCTTGCCTTCGATGGGTTTTGGTTCAGAAGAACGGATTCTGCTACTACAGCTCTCATTAAGCACAGTATAGTGCTTTGTATGACTGAATAATCTGTTACAATTCGTTTGACCTCTCTTTTCTTCAGAATAGCAAACGTTCATATAAAAAGACAGAGACTTCTGCCAGAAAAACTGTTATATGAAGATATTCTTTTCCTTTGAGTTACGACGAGAATTTTTACAGTTTTAACAGTTTTACATTGACTTGAACTATCACTTTCAACAATTTTGAGTCTCAGACTTATCATCCCCTCTTCCTCCTTCACTCAGAACAGGAGTCCTAGGCTTTTAAGGCAGCCATCCCATCCCATTAATCATTTTGGCTGTCTTTCTGCCACCTGACTAGTTACTCTCCACACGTACCAAGGAATCCTTCAATACCAACTACATATTATATCAGGTTTGCTCTCTATCAGGCCATAATTGGTAGCACTGCAACTCTTTTAATATGTGGTATTTCCAAATTTGATAAAACAAATTCTCACCTATGCACTGTCCAAACCACAGAGAATGCTGATCATATCTGGCTATACAGGAATCACAGGCAAGGCAATGCATAGATCTCAAGGGCTTCTTCACCTAGTAGACCAAAAACAATAAGGTCATAGCAAAAGTAGCCAAGGTCTCACGGCACTGTTTTGTTACCCTCTAAGGAAAAAAAATAACCAAAATATCACAATTTTTACGTAGAGGAAGAAAATCAAAACCTCACTTACAAGACATGAGGTGCAAAACGTCCTGAAGTCCAAGCACCCTGCTTCTGCGAGAGCAACAATGTTCTGGAAGACAAAGTCATTTGCAGCAGCCGTTAGAACACAGTTTCAGGGGCTCCATGATTTCCTTTTAACACGAGGCCATTTGCAGCTGTTAAGCACCAAGTGCCAAGCACCAATAAGAGAAGTACTTGCTATTCATGGACAGAAAAAAGGTTCATGAAAGACACACCACGGCACAAATATAATTTTATTCATGCAGTATTAAAAAAAAAAGAAAAAGAAAAAGAAAAAAGAAAGGCTGTATGTTGTCAAAATGAATAATCTTAATGTAATGTTCTTTAAAAATGGGATGGTATTAAGACAGAAGAGCTCTCTCATACAGTCAGCCAGACTCCTAAGAGATGAGGAGGGAAGCTATATTTAGCATTACTTTATCAGTACTGGATAGCCAGTATTTCTAATACTTACTAGTCCTGTGACAACACTGACTAGATTAAAATTTCGGTTTACTCTCTCTTGCAACCTCAAGAAATACAACCCCACGGAGAGCAAGAAGAGATCACAGGAGGCACTGTCCATAACACTGGTTGGGAATGCCTAGGTTATACCAAATATCAACTTGTCTGCTTGGCCATGGATTCTTCTTGCCACAACTACAACATACCATGTTTTACAAAAGTAAACCACAGGACACAACACCAAAGCACCCAACAAAATTTAAAACATTTCTAGCACTTGGGATAACTTACAAGCATGAAGAATTGTAGGACTGTGAATATCACTATGTTTAGATGGCTGCAGTGAAAACCACACAAAACAGTTACGTTTAAGTGAATTTCTACCTGATGTAACATCACAGACAGCATCAGTGGTGTGGGTCTGTATGATGTTTAGCTGAGGCTCACATTTCAACGAGACGCAGGAAGGAGACAACAGCGGATGAAGAAGGTAAGGAGACAAGCACCGACAGGAAGAATTATTTACAATCTATGCTGTTTGATGACAGAGCTAAGAACTCTTAAAAGAAAATAGTATTTCCCTGCTTGCAGATTTAACAAAGACACACAAGAAGGCAAACCAACTAACCAAGAGCACATACCTCTCGTAACAGTTTAGCCCTTCCATTTGTTTTACAGAATTACCTACCTCTTTTTTATCTTCCTCTGAAATCCTAATGTATCCAGGATCACTTCTCCAAGTTTTGCAGAAATAATAAAGTAGACCCACTATGCTGAAGATAACAGTAACTTGAAGAATTGTGTCAGCTACATGCAGTATTTACATTAAGGAACATATATGTACATTGCATATCGTCACTGCTCGGTGGACCAATCATATCTGCTAAAGCAATATGCAACATGGAAAAGAATGACTTGCATGGCAGTATTTACCCTGTTCCGCAGGGGCCATCCAACAGAGAAGCTGAATATTCTATCTAGTTCAGACCTGGGGAGAGGCTTTTTACAACTGATAGGAGCCTGCACAGCAATAAAGCTCCCTGCCACCCTCACTAGCGGGGTGCAGACTTTTACCTTTGAACACAAAGCAGCTAAATCATAAACACTAGGTTGCTCATTCATACACAGCTGAGCATATGCAATCATTAGGTACAGAACTTGCATTCTGTGAAAGACAGAAGCTCATAAATCCAGTGAAAGGGGGAAGAGACCTTGTCAAGATGGTTAGCTCTAACCTCCTAACTTGAGAGCTCGAGCTCCTCAGGAACAGCCCAAGCACACATTCCCTCTCAGTAGTCACAAGCCAGGACACTGAGACTAACTCTTAAAATCAAGTACTTAACCTCAAGGTTGTTTTGTCTTACACAAATGTAAAGATAAAAGAAGGCATATTTATTTAGTCCATCTATAACCTGATAACTCAGAATTATTTAAGCCCCCAATCAATAAAGTAAACTAGATTTTAGTAGTCTCATGAAATTACCTGGGACTGATGATTACTATTTGTATGACTGGTTTATGCTTATTGGGAACTATAAGTAGAATCTCATTTACCACGTATAAAGGATATCAGGCAGGAACCAGACAAACCAGGTCACAGACATCCAAAACACTGAACTCAGCATAAAGGCTGTAGGAAGATACCTTAGATTCCTGAGCCCCACAAATCGTCTGAAAGATAATAGAAAAGATAATAAGGTAGATTTTATTTAAAACTTAACACCACAGAAGACAAAAATTGTCTGTTTGTTATCTTAAAACCTTAATCCAGGATACTTTCAGGCAATTAAAAGCTGCTGCTCAAGTAGATTCTTTAGCCAAACAGATGCAGGAGTAACAAAGCAAAGCAAAACAAAACAAAACAAAACAAAAACCTGACAAGTGCTCTGTTGCAGTCTACCATTAAATATCAGAATTTTGCAGCAGTGCATGAAAAATACAATCTCTGTTTATTTGTACACATGGGTAGTACTCTCATTTCAATAGACACTGTTAATATAACTGCAGAAGGAAGCAGGAAACCTGAAGAATGGCTTGGAATAATGCAGACAAGTCTGGGTAAAAGAGAGGGGGAATAGTTCATTAAAAACTCATACCGCGTCACAAACCAAGATGACAAAGATGACAAAAGTACACTTTTAAACATTGTGCAGATCTTCAGTAAAAACCTCTTCAACATAAAGGTTACTTAACAATCTGCTTAGAGAGACTTGTTTTTCCTCAGGATTTTCAGTGTTGATAAACTATTATTTTATACACCTGAAAGGGACTGGTTTCTATTATCATTCTGAAATGATCTAACTACATATATAAAAAATTAAATCCACTACAGAAGTAGCAACAATTTTTTTCAATAATTATTTTACAGACCAAATAAAACTATAAACTTTGATAATAATATTGTATCAGATGCCAAATACGGCATCCATGACAAATGAACACATGTATAGAGAGAAAAGTTTGCAAACCTCACAAACAGAGTCATTCCAAACAGTATCAAGAGAAGCAGACTTCCTTTCAAAAGCCACGAATCAGAACTTAAGTCCATTATATATCCTATGACCCACATCAATGTCAAGGAAGATGCCAACAGCAGGAGAATCTATTAAAACAATTGTTAAATTATTGTTAAAAATGAGAAAACATTCAAGCAAGATTTACTTCAAATTCAGATATTCAGGAAATATAACAACGAAGGGTATCAGAAAAAACAGAGAGTAACATAACAAACCATCAAAGAGACTCACAGATACCCCACACCCACGTGATTACAGACTATTTGATTTTTGTGTGTCCAGTTTTGGAAACCTTAGAGGTAACCTGTGCTGTTTCACAAGAGGGAAGTTATACAGTATTCTAACCATATAATGCTGTAATAATTAGTTTTTCCTCACAAAGTTACCTCATATTTCTCTATTATTCTCAGTAACCTGCTGCTTTTTCTGGTCCTTGTTCTTTCTTCCTCAGTTAGCATGTAAACAATAAAGTGATTTTGAGCTTCACGAGCCAGGTCAAGCGGTGTCTCCCCCTTGAACAATAAAAATAAGTGCTTATTTATTTATTTAACACACAAACATTTACCTTTGTAACACTAGCAATAAATAAATGTAGTCAGAGCAAGAATAACGTGGTGGTTGTCTTCTCCCCATATTCTCCCCCTTTCCTTTCTTTTTAAGCCAAGGTTAGGCTAACTTAAGAGTTTTAATATGCTTCATTCACCATTTTATAAAAGGCTAAAGAACAGACCCACACAACCAAGTGACATAACTCCTATCTATCTATTGGATTGTCTGCAAATACCTGTAATGCTAACCTGACTGCTAGAACCTTACACCCCCATTGGAAGGAAAGGTTTCCTGTCTATAGTCACTTTTGAAAAATAAATACCAATATTCTAAGCCACATGAGAGTTAGTAGCAGATGGAGAAGCCACACAACTTAATTCACAAACGCTGAATAAACTATATTTTACATGCCTTTCTACACAGTATTATCAACCCACAGGATTTCAATATTTATGCTTTTCACTACCTCTTACAACAAGTGTTAGGACTAGTACTTATATGTAATTATCAGCTCTGAACGTACAAACAGCTACTGACACTTCCCGAAGACATCCACGTCTTTCTGAAGACATTAACAGTCTCCCTGGAAACCCAGGCACTGCTAATTTGAAAATTCTGGCCTAAGTAATTAGTCCTCACAACAATCTTCTACGGTAAGTAAAAGCTGACTTAAAGAAGGAGAATATGAGAAGGAAACCCTGATTACGTCCACAGTGACCAAAAGGCTTGGCTGTTCACTGGATGAATGTTGCAGAGTCTGTATGCATCCTTTGTGCTACACATCAGAAAAGTTATAACTCCTTCAGATAAAAAGAAAGAATACTAGCTATTGGTCATTCCCCCCAGTTCCAAGGGATATCAAGATCAAGTGTTTGAAGGAGAAAGTTAAGACTGTTCTGCAAATTAGCTTTATAAATTCCTCTCACATGTGATGAAATATCATGAGAGAATTTGCACCTTGACATTTTTTATGTCCATGCTAGCACCAGCTTCCAGCAACAGATCCACAGCACTTATATTCCCGGCTGTTACTGCCCAGTGCAGTGCAGTATTCTTTTGAATGTTGTCTACAGCATTGAGAGAAGGGTTGAACTTCAAGAGGAACCTCGTGGGCTCTGGTCTAGATGAAAATAAAGTATAAAAGATAACAAAAACGGTAATCTGTACTGGATTCTTCAAAAGTCTTATAAGAAAAAAAAAATCTGGGAAAAAAAAAAACAGAGATTCAAAACCTGAAATAACTGCAGATACAAAATGCCTTCTCTCAGAAAAAGCTCATCAACAGCATATCCAAGCTTCAAAATCAGGACTTGCCTAATGTTTTTTTTCTAGACTATGCCATCTCATTATTTCAACAGATAAGGGGTATTTAGACAGTTTGTAACTTTGTACAACACTGGCTGTAAGCCCTGAACATTCTTTTATTATAATGCACATTATTGTAACCACCACCATTTATTTTCACCTACAGAAAAACAGTTGTTCTGCAGCCATTCCAGCTGTAAACCTAAACTTTTATTAAAACCTTTTGTTTTACTTATATCCAACTAGGTGCTTCATATTTTCTAATCTCTGAAAATACTGCATGTTTTAGTATGACTAAAAGAGAAAGAAGTATCAGTTTAACAAATTTTTGCATGTATTTTTTTCTTCATCTTATTTCAGGGTACAATAAGACAGACTCTTTTAGAGTTACCTACTACTCACCCAATTGCTTTTTGTGCCGATATCATTAGAGGTGTTTGTCCATTGAAGTCTGTTGTATCTATACTCTAAGCATTAAAAAAAAAAGGTGATTAATGGCAATTTCAGACATTCAGAGACAACAGAGAGACACAGTCAGACTGTGTCAACAACAGAACTGGCTTAGCTTCACTGAAGGAAAGAAACCATAACATAACACCACCCAAGAAACAAGCACTCACTTAAAATATTTGCCTTCTGTGGGACCTGCATGTCATTTCCTTCAGAAGATACTGAGAGGCTCTACTAAGGGTATTTGAGGGAACCATGCTATCCAGATTTCTTTTTCTGCCTGTAGAATGTACTTTAGAAACATTTTTTATCAAATGATACACTTGTTATCAGTTCTGCCTACTTCACGTGTAACCTAAGCATATATTAATCACAGTGTGTGCAAGGTAAAAGAAGCAAAACCTAAAACAAACAAACAAACAAACAACACTCATTAAAAAATTAGTTTGATCGTCTATCCTGCAGGCCTCAGCTAGGGGATGTTGTACTGATTTCTAGTTAGGAATTCAAGCAGCAAACATGCCACGGTGTATATGACCTACACTGCATAACAAATCTGCATAGCATAAGCACTTGCGCCCAGACACTGGGAACTGTACAGGGATGACATGATGACAGGAAAAATAAAGATGATTAAGGATCTCTGGAGTTATGGCCTAGGGAAATACTTGCCAAATACCTGCTTGTCACCTAGAAAACAAAGCAAACACTGTCCGCATCTGCATACACAGGCAGCTACTCTTAAGTAGAAAACAGCACTTAGGACGTGAGCAACATACCTGGCCTTTAGATATGAGGTAAGCAATAATAGGCATGTGCTGAAACAGCACTGCTAAGTGGATGCTGCTGAATCCTTCCCCATCGATAAGGCTGGCATCTGCTCCACACTTCAACAACAAAATGACCATGGGCAGGTGTCCTTGCCTGTAAAGATACATGAAATGAAACTATGGAGATGACCACGAAAAAGAAAGCCGGAAATCTCAAATGAAAGCTGCCTTAGCAATTTTTTAAAAGGATACACTTTAAATATATATGCACACATATATTTAAAAAAGCTTTCCAAACCTTTTATTTTTACTCACAAAATTACTTTTATAAAAGCAAAGGCTTACCCTTGGTCACATACATCCATAATGCAATTCAAGCCAAGGCAGTAATGTAGAATATAGTGAACAGTGTCAAAAACTTCACCTGTAAGCATTCTTTCTTAGATCTACCTTTGTTATGCAGTACACTAAGGCAGCCCAGAGAAACCTCTGCTCTTTCAAAGAGAGAATTTTTGCTCAAAAAAATTAAAGAATTACTTATTTCCAGCTAATATTTTTCCAAATAAACACTAGTTTGCTCTTCTGATCCCTTTACTCAAGTCGTGTCCTAGAAGCCAGAACGATAGTGTTTTAAACTGTCATGCTGAACAGATAGTGTACACGCATAAATGTAGAAGGGCAGACGAGAAGAGACAGTCAACATACCCAAACCCCAGCAGTTACTATTGCTCAGAAAGAGAAACTACGCGTTTGCAGTGCCTGCTATACATATGCCAAAAAGAAAGGCCAAAAACATCTTTATGCTGTTGAGCAACAAAGTATCTTGCATGGGTTCAGCTAACAAATCTACGCCTGACAGCTGCAAGCAGCATACCTAATGGCCCAGTGAAGCGGAGTTGAATTCAGATCTCCACCTAGCTGATCCACCACTGCACCTTTGGAAATATAAAACCTGCAAGAGCAGCACAACAAGATTAATAACAGTCATAATAAAACCTTATACTGAGGGTAGCACCGCACCAGAAGTAAATAGACTGTAATCAAGAAACCTTCAATAGAGAAGCAAACCTGCAAGAATGCTCTGCAGTAAAGGATGGTGCTCTGAAAAAAATGTTTGCTAACAATACAAAAAGCAGTGATTAGCAAGGTATCTCTACCATCAGCTTGAATCTCTGTTAAACAAAGCAAAAAAAGAGAAAGCCCAATTAATTTTGGCACTGCACAACCCCATACACAAAGAAAATGTAACTTCGCATTTCAGTGACCTCCTCACAAAGGTAATGGGGCTACAGCTTGAACGCTATCTGTTTCTTCTGAAGCAGGGTATTCCATTTGCTTTAAAAAGCAATTAGAAACAGTAATTAAGAGAAGCCGGATACCCGCGCTGCTTTTTCTAAGTACACAGTTGCTCAGGACTAAACATACAAGGGCTCAGCACTCGCCTGGCCAGCTCCTGCCTGTTGTTTATTGCTGCCCAGTGAAGGAGGGTCACGTTTTCCCTGTCCGGTTGCCGAACGTCGTATCCCGCCTCCACCAGCTCTTTGCAGCGCTCCAGGAATCCGTACCTAAAACGAAAGCAGGGAAAAAAAAAAAAAAAAAAAAAAAAAAAAAAAAAAAAAAACAGACGCGGATTTACTTAGAATTCCGTTGTTTTAAATAAATCTGGGATAAATATATATATATATATATATATGTGTATGTACCCTCCGTTCTCACACTTACTGCGTCGCCTTCACGATGTCGCAGGCGCCGACGTCCTCCACAAACGGCTCCGGCCTCGGCGCCGCCGCGGGCTCCTTCTCGAGGACGCGGGGGCCGCCGCCGCTGCCGCGAGGAGGCCCATGGCTGTGGCCCTTGCACTGCGAGGAGGGAGACACCCGGGGTTGCTCATGGGGCGGGAACATGTGATTTCCCGGAAAAAAAAAAACAAAAAATAAAAATAAAAAGGGGGCCGCCGCCGCCGTTTGGCGCTGCCCGGCGCCGCCATCCCGGCTCCGGCTGGCCGCGCCC
>JAWLRI010000355.1:3809618-3833259 GCA_034781795.1 Crypturellus tataupa | reverse complement strand
TAACCCCGCGCACGCACGGAGACCGCGGCGCTGGCAGAGCGCTGGCGCCTGCCGGTGAGCGGGTGCAGATGGCAGCGGCGGCCGCGCGGCTCACGGCTGCCGCCTCTGCCGCAGGCCCGTCGTGCACAGGGACGTGCGCTACAACTGCCGCGTGATCTTCCTGGACGGGTGAGCTGGCCGCGCGGCGCGGGCGGCGGGCGCCGCGCACCGCGCTCCCCGCAACGTCCCCAGGGCAACGCAAAGCGATGCAGTCGCCTTGCTGGCTGCTTTGGGGCGATGGTGCTTTCTGGTATTTCCCTTTGCTTTCTGAACTTGTAAAAACTGAATTTCCATTGACTTCTGAAAGAATTCCTACAGTCCAGAAAGAAATCCTGCAAGCTCTGCAGGCAGAAGCAGTAAAAATGGTTATATGTGTTTATATATTTAATTTATATTAGGGAAAAATTAGTGCTTTGCTATTTAGAAGTATTTTTATTTAATATTTGGTTGCACATCAAGCCTTAACTCACCGTTTCTGTTTTGTATTGTTTCACGTTTAAAGAAAAATTCTTCTCATCAGACCAAAAATAACATTGGCAAATGCAGGAAACTACAGGGAACTTCGCTGGTTTACCCCGTGGAGCAAACCAAGGTGCGCCAAACCCCATGAAATCCCATGAAACCCCATGCAGACAGTGTTAACAGCCCAGCCTGTCACTTGCAGCCGCAGCACAAGGACTGAAATCTCTATTGCAAAGCATCAGCGCTGCTCCAGGGTGAGCAGCGAGCAAGTTATTCCAGTGTGATAATGTTAGCGAAGAACTTCTGGGAGAAACTCTTGAGAAACTGTCTTAACCACAGTCAGTTCCAAAGTACTTCTGAGATAACAGTGTGATAGCCCCCAAAAAGCTCCTTTTTTTTTGTATTTGGTGTTTGTCTTGCCCAATGCCTTCTTTGTCAGCTCTAGTCAGTAGCTAGGAGGAAGATAACCTGAAGGCTGGGCATCTATAGCACTTACCTTTTTTTTCAGTTATATTTTTTGTCACATAGATGTTATTTTCTTTCTTTACAACCTCTTAACTCTTGGGAGGATGGCTGCAATGGCCCCAAGCAATCATTTTTAGCATCTTTTTGTTTTCTCCTTGCTTCTTCCTTGCTTACCATGAGTTTCAGAAGTAAATTGGGATGTTCTTTGTTCATAATCTTAATATTTCTGATAACTTAATGGAAAGTATGAAAGTCTTTTTTCTTTATGTATATACACAGTCTGTACAACTTAGGTGCATTTTTTTTAAACCAATGTTAAAATTAGGTGATTCTGTGATTCATTTTTTAATGATCTGTTTATAACAATTTATAAACCTGTGTTTTAGGCAGGTGGAGGAATATTTTCTACCCAGGATAATTCAGGAAGTGACAGGACAGGTAATTTTTTTTTTCTTTCAATGTTCTTTTAGATTCACCAATTTAAATGAGAATTTATGGAGTAAAACTAGTGGACCTAATTCTGCTCGCAATCTCACCACAAATTCAGTAATTTCCATGGCAGCTGTCAGCTGCATTAAATGAGATAACTTAACCTCTCTTATGTTAGTACTTGGCGCCAGATCAAGCTCAGAATTTCCCTGAGTTATTGAGGATTGTGCTGGGTAGCACAGACTAGACAAGTTATCGGTGCTTGAGACTAGAAATTATTTGATTTGAGGTTACAAAAGACATTATCTGTCTTGAATAAGAGAACTCCTTGCTTCCTCGTGAAGTACAGGGCCATTTCTAGCAAAAGTCAACCTTTTTTGTAGGGCATTTAATTCAGAAGCAGCGATCCTGACTTAAAACCCTGGATTGGAATACCTATGAAATGTCATTACAATTCAGGTGTTTGGAGTGTAGTGTTCCCTTAGAAAGGGTAGGGTTTCAGTATAAAGGGAAGAAAGGTACATTGTGATGGATATTGTATCACTCACTCCATATAAATAAGCATTTGACTTTTTTTGTGTGTTGGTAGCTAACTTTTTGGCTTTATGAAGTACACTTCCATTACAAAGATGTGTATTGTTTATTTTTGGCAGGAAACAGTTCCTTTTGGGGATGCAGTGCTAGCAACCAAAGATACCTGCTTGGGGACAGAAATATGTGAAGAACTCTGGGCACCAAACAGGTAAAGGAGAAGGAATTGAAAGTTGGATAAAACATATCCTTGAACTGCCAAAAATAAATGTTTTTAAAAACACTTGCTATGATTTTTTTGTGAGAGTATATCCTTTAAAAAGTGCCAGTAAGCTAAAGGTAGTGAGGAGCAGGCAGTGGGTCATGGGAAAGATGCAGAAGGAAAAAACAGCAGCAAGTTTCCTTGCCGTTTTTGGCGCTGATTTTAGAGGTAATGGCTGTGCTAGTGTGCAAAGACAAGTGAGAAGCACCTGGAGAAGCTTCTCCTAATGGGAGGCTCTAGCAAGGCTGGATGTTTTTGTGAGCCCTACCTTAGCTTGAGCTAAGGTTTGCATAGAGCTTGCAGTGACTTAGAGAGATGTTCTTTACTGGCCATCGGGTTTAAACGCTCTGTGTAGCGTAGTGTACCTTCCCAGCACTGCAAACTGAGTAATTTTCTGCCTTTCGCTTTGACAGCCCTCATATTGAAATGGGACTTGATGGGGTGGAAATTTTCACCAACTCTTCAGGGAGTCATCACGTGCTGCGCAAGGCTCACACCCGGGTGGATTTGGTGAATTCTGCCACAGCAAAGGTAGATGCTTTTAAAAATCAATGTAGTTTGGAGGTTTTTTTTTAATAGAAAGCTTTCCTCTTTTGTGACAGGACATAGTGCTGTCTTCCTAAAAGAGCTTGGTCGCCCTGTCAGACCTTGCTGGTTTCTTGTTTCACTTATGTGCAACTGATTCCCCTGATTGAATAGGCTGAAGGGGACGGGCTGTCCACTTGGGGAGCTGCACTTCTCTGGGGCCCCTGCCCTACAGCAGGCTCTGCTGCAAATCACTGAAACTTCCTCCCCATGTGCCAGGTAGAGCTTGGTGGCCTGTCAGCTCTGTCCGGACTGTGGAGCAGAGAAGCAGGAGAGGCCATTTGGCATGTGCATTTCACAGTGTAAAGACAGAGGGAAAGCATAAAAAGGACAGGAACAACTGGAATAATATAATCTTGTAACATTTTTGTGTCTGTTGGTTTTCCTCCCAGAATGGTGGAATCTATATTTTGGCTAACCAGAAGGGCTGTGATGGTGATCGTCTGTATTATGATGGGTGTGCCATGATTTCTGTGAATGGGGACACGGTTGCGCAAGGATCCCAGTTTTCCCTGGATGATGTGGTAATATACTAGTTTTAATTGTTTGTTGCAGCAGAAGCTAGTAGGGCTGCACGTATGCTCAAGACATGAAAGAAATCCTATTGATACTATTTCCATGTCTCCTGTAGTCTAAAGGGATATGCCTTGACTTTGCTATTCAGGTACATCCAAAGCTTTTCATAGGTAGATTGACTGAACTTATAGCTCCGCTGCTTTTGCAAGGGAGGAAGTATTGTCACGGGGGAGGAACTTCTTCACAAAAAATATTTCTGTATGCTATCACTGGGTTCAGGAGAAGCCTCGTTGGTTTTTATCTGGTTATTTAAGCAAAAAGTCGACAAAAGGTTTGATAGGGTGAGCTTTACTTGAAAACTGTTTTCTTAGCAAAGTAGTCATGTGCGCCAACCTCCATCCCCAATATGCTCCTCACCCTTTTCTCCTGTCCCCCTACATACCTAATGGACAACCCTTCTTCTAGCATATGTGTTATACTAGAAGTTCGCTGGGGGTCATGGTCATCCTAGTGAACTTGGTGAACTGAGCTGGTTCTGCTCACTTTGTATTAGTAGTGTCAATAATTCTACTAAGTTGGAGATGACTTATGCGTAAAGTCAGCATAAAAATATACTGAAAAAGTTGCATTTTTTTTTCTTTTTCGATATTTTTCTTTAGTCTTTTCTTGCCTGTCAAAGGCTGTTTATCTGTGTGTGTAGAAACAATCTAATGATGAAAGCATTTCTGTAGGAAGTGCTGGTTGCCACACTGGATTTAGAGGATGTCCGAAGTTACAGAGCAGAGATTTCATCTCGTAACTTAGCGGTAAGAGTTCGTTACATGGATTATATTTGTAAACTCTGCCAAGTTTGAACAGTTGTTGAACTGAAAAAGCTTATGTTGACTTTCATAGTATAACATAGCATGTGATATTTTGTAGGTATATTCTACATTAGAACTGTTGTCTTCTGTGCTATTGCTTAGGCAAGTAAAGTGTGTCCCTATCCCCGGATAAAAGTAAATTTTGCGCTGGCATGTTCTGATGATGTGGCTGTACCTGTTTATGTACCAATTCAGTGGAGACATCATAGTCCTGAGGAGGAGATCAGGTAAGCACATGTTTAATCTGTTATTCAAAACTGATTTGATAAAATAAAAAATAGTAGTGTACATAATATCTTTTTTTATGGAAAGTATCCCATTAAAATAGCATAGTAAATATGAAGTGTTGCTTAGGTCTTATCCCTGGCCCTCTTGGAATGCGTGTGTTTTGTAATTTCAGCCTTGGCCCTGCGTGTTGGCTTTGGGACTTCTTAAGGCGCAGCAAACAGGTAAGAACTGTTTTGTTCTTTGCTTTTAAGTATATACCTTCTGTGCTACAGGGACAATATTGATTCTTATTCTGTGCTGCCTTTAATGCAAAATGATATTGTTAATCCAAGGTACAAAGTTAGTGTTTGCCACTGCTGGCTCTTTCAAACTTAAAAACAGATATGCAAGCTATCATTTTAGTATTCTCTCCAGAGTTTCCGTTAGAGTTTTCTTTCTTTGAAAGCAACAATCAGGCTTATTTACTAAAGGGATTTTTTTTCTCTCTCTGAAAGTGTAGCTTTCAAAAAGAAAAATGGCATAAGGGACTTGGTGTTAAAAATGAGCAGGATGATATAAAATACTTCAGATTCAGTTTAGTAGTGGATTGTATGTGAAAGATTAGGTCATTATTAGCCTTTCAACCTTACTAGAGGATAAAGACATCCTGTCAGTTTGTCTAGCAAAAATATTATTCACTTCTTCGTTGCTTATCCAGTTGATAGTCCAGATGATAATGATTTTTGGAGGAGGTCTAGTTGAGTTTGAGAGGGTTTGCTATTTCTGTGCGGTGTTTCTTTCTTTTCCTTCCCAGAAGACTTGGATGATGCATATACATGTTCTTTCACACAAGTTTGTGTGAGTAGTAAAAGGTGTTTTTTTTTTTCCCATGATGCTTCTTTTTGAATGTTTTTCTTTGCTTTCTTTTCAAGGCAGGATTTTTTCTGCCTCTTAGTGGTGGAATCGACAGCTCTGCTACAGCTTGCATAGGATATTCCATGTGTCACCAGGTTTGCCTGGCAGTCAAGAATGGAAGTAAGTAGATATGCATGTCTGTAGTCATTCTCATTAACAATTAAGGATAAATTAATAGTATCTAGGTGCAATAGATGCACAGGTCAGACATGTGTACAGACACATGTAATTCACAAAATACAGAATTTGCTTTTTTGTTGTTGTTTTTCTTTTTTTTTTTTTCTTCCTCTCCAAAGGAATCCTTTACAAAATCCTAGAAATTCCAGCAAAAACATGGATCCAGATTTCAAGTATTCTGAATTGACTTAATAGTTTTCATTTTGGTTTTTGGGATTGGTTGTAAAATTCAGAGTATTTTTAGAGTATTGTTCAAAGTGTTGACTGATACAGTCTTGGGATTTTAGTTTGTTGTGAGAATTTTTCCTCTCTGTTAAATTCAATACTACAAAACAATTAGATGTGGTGAGATTGTGAGATTCCCTAGCATGGATATACAAGAGACACGTACAAGATACTTGCTGTGCTGTTGTTGCCCAGGCTATGCAATTCCCCTGCTCCGTTTCTTCTGCTTTATCCTCAGATACAGAGGTGCTGGCTGATGCACGTAGGATTGTGAATGATGAGACCTACGTTCCGGAAGACCCTCGAGAGTTCTGCAGACGCATCTTCACCACTTGCTACATGGCTAGTGAGAATTCCACCCAGGAAACCTGCAACAGGGCTAAACTTCTGGCTGAGCAAATAGGCAGGTAAAGATTGAAAAGTGATGGAAAAGAATCATCTTCTGGCAAAGATTTCTTAAGAAAAAGCTTTCAAATGTTCTGAACAATCAATATGTAGGAGGGCAAACGCATAAGCAGTAAGTGTGGTTAAGTATCACACACATTACTTCTCTAAGGCACAGAACACCTAGCAGCTTTTAGTGAAGGTCATGGAAAGAATTTCCAAATTTCCTGACTCTGGAGAGTGCTATACTTTCCTAAGGCTTGTCAAACCACATATGAGATGGTAGGAGGCTTAAAACATCTTCTTACTTTGTCTTTAAATACTATTTTGTATAGTTGGACTATACAAAAGTTTATATTAGTTGTTATAAACTATTAGTTGTTATAAACTATATATAACTATGTTATAAACTATAACTAGTAGTTATAAAATATTAGTTGAGTCACTTCTGCTTGAATTCTCAGCTATCACATCAATCTGAACATAGACGCGGCCGTGAAAGCTGTTGTGGGAATTTTCAGCATGGTGACAGGCCGAAGTCCCCGTTTTTCTGCCTACGGAGGGAGCAGCAGAGAAAATCTGGCACTCCAGAACGTGCAGGTGTGTTTTCATGTAGGCTAAATCTGCTTAGATCCTTCTTTAGAAAAACATAGCGCTATACATAGGTAGCCAGGTCAGAAAAATGTGCAGTAAACTAGTCTAACAGACAAGTCATGAGTCCAGCAGGATTGCTGCAGTTCAAAACTTAATATGTTGTCAGAGGTAAGAGGTGAAGTTAATGTGGGGCTTATATGTACTAGACTTCCTTGGTGAATGTTACTGTCATTTAAGAGGTTTTATGTAAGGTGTCAAGCTTACCCATTACAATGTCTACCCAGTCTTTAGTGGGTTTAGCAGCCTGGAGTCTCTCCAACAAAGCTACTTGAATGCTGTCTAAAATACTGTTGTCAGATTTAACAGTCAGTTTTTGTTAGCTGATCTTTCTTTCCCTGTAGTTACAGTAAGCTCCAGCAGTCCTCTCTAGAAGCAAACATTGGGTCTTTTGTTTCTTTTGTTCATTTGTTTATTTATTTGTTGGTAGGCTTTAGTCACAGATGACTGTAGTGACTTGTTTAACATGACACAAAGCTGTGGCTACAGCTGGAAATTGAATTTCAGGGCTCTCAATTTGGTACTGCTACCATCCTTAGAAAAGTTAAGAGTTTTAGAATGGGGATGGAAGCAAAAAGAACTATTTGCAAATTTTTAACATAATTAAATCTATTTAGCCTAGTGTTCCATAAAAGGGTGTGTTAGTCAAATGGTTTATCTTCATCCCTCATTCCTCATGGATCTTTAGTGATCCTCAGTGATTTTGGGAAGCAGAGAATTACCTTTATTCCCTGTTTTACAACTTGGAGTAGAAACAACTTGCTCAGCCACAGGGATCTCTGGAGTTGGACACAACCTTGCTTTCGAGCCCATTCCAAGACCATCCTTCTTTCATAACAGCCCTCTAGCATTATGTTCTTTCTGGGTTTGCTTAGGGAATTGCTAACTAAAATTCACTTGGATTTGTGTTTGAATGGGGAAAAATTATTTTTGCTTTGTAAATTTGCTTCATATTTTCCTTTTGCCTTGTAGGCTAGAATAAGAATGGTTCTTGCGTATCTGTTTGCTCAACTGACCCTTTGGACTCGTGGGATGCCAGGGGGACTTCTGGTGCTAGGATCATCCAACGTGGACGAAGGGTTAGTGAGAGCTAGAAGTTTAAAATCAAGTGATCTGAGAATAGGTCACTGCAATTATTTGCAGTGCTGCCAAATCCCAATTTAGATTAGTACTCAGAAGAGGCAACAAGCTAAGCATGCACTGATGGCAGTAGACTTAAATAACAGAATCAACTCAGTGTCAAACTGTGTAATTTGTGAAGTTTAGAATAAAAGTATTGCCACAGTTTTCTAATAAACTGCTGTTCCTTCATTGGCAAATCTTACTAGAGCTTACCTGTATAGCTAACGGGCCTTCCTATATGTTAATTGGTTCATTTTCAACTTCTCTATCAGGAAATAAGTTCTGAGTAGAAAAACAGATTTTCAAAATCTAGACCACTGTTACTAGAACTGGCTGCTCAAAGATGAGTGCAATCCGTGTAAGACTGTAGGACTGAACCGCAAAAGGTGGGAGTGTAATGAGTGTTGATTCTGTAGGGGTTTAGATCCTCTCAGGAGGAACTAAAACACTTTTTAAATTATTTTACATCAAATATGCTACCCTAGTTTGGACAATTTCACAGTCTTTCTTAAGTGTTCAAAATACCAGCTTCCTCCTCTTGACAATTTCATGGTTTTAGCATAGTTCTGTTGCAGCTGGACACCTGTTTGTCTCTTACGTATAAATACATAAAGTGTTAACAAAATGTAACTTTTGTCCCTGTATTTTACTACATGCACATTATATATTATATAAACTATTTACATTATATATTATGTAAACTATTTATATATCCTACTAATGCGATGCTATTATGTACTACTATTATACAAAATTCCCTTTCTTGCCCAGTCTCCGAGGATACTTGACAAAGTATGACTGTTCAAGTGCTGATATCAACCCAATTGGTGGGATCAGCAAGACTGATCTGAAGAGCTTCATACAATATTGCATTGAGAACTTCCAGCTCTCATCCCTCAGGAGGTGAGTAGTGGAACAGCGATGACTGGGGATTTCTCTGTATTTGCACGATGCATACTGTGGACTTCCTAATTTGGATCTCTCTCCTGCAGCTTAGCTCCATTAGTAATATTGCAGATGCTGCTGAAGAAGTCCTCTGCACATCCTTCTGTCCTTAAAAGATTGTCTACGCTTGTACAGGACACTGTAAATTGCCAACTGCTTAAAGCACTACCAGTCTAGAGTTACTGTGTACAAGAACTTGTGCTGTTAATTCCACTGAAGGAAGCACAGTGGAAGCTAATCAAAATCTGCTGTAGGAAATGCTGTATTCCATTTTGGGGCCCTTTTGGACAGGCTTTCAGTGAATGTAGACCTCTGGGTTTCTAACAGTTTAAAATCCCAAATTATGAAGACTTCAGCTGTAGAAGTGATAGTGCATATGCAGCTTAATTATGAAGACCTTCATTCCATTTGTTCGTGTCATCCGGCTTTGTACAAATGCTAATTCATGGTTTCGGATTTTTAAATGTGTAACAACTTACAAGTATCAACACTTGTTCAGAGCTATCTAGTCATTTTTCAGCTTATGGTCAGAAAAAGTTTTAAGTAAAGCATTTGATTTAAAAAAAAACAAAGCAAAACAAACAAACAAACAAAACCCTCACCTCATGAGACTACTAATGTGACTGGGTAGATTTCATGTTTTTCTTTTCCCTTTTATAGCATCATGTCAGCTCCTCCTACTGCAGAGTTGGAGCCCTTGGTGGATGGACAGTTGTCTCAAACTGATGAGGTAATGGGCAGTGACTTTAAAATGCTCTGGTAAGCCTTACCCAAAAATTTGTTTCTTGTCCAATAGTGTGCTAGTGTTTGCATTCTGGCTTATAGACAAGCGTGTCTCCTCCTAGTCCTAGACAGTCTATCGGCCACTGACAAGGCATTACTATCCTGTACCAGCCTTCTCTATTCTGACAGCAATTTCTGAAAGAGCAAATAATTTCTTTTGGATAAATTTTTACTTTTGGAAAAATAAAGGGCACTCAGAAGGATGGCTGTTCTGAATTTTTTTGAAATTCAGTCCCTCTTAATGTTAAATATCAAAATGGAGTCAGAGCCTTAAACTGATTTCAAAATGACTGGTGCTCTATCCTTATTCTTTTTGTTATCCACTTGGATGAAAAAGGGACCGGTGGACCTAACATTTGCCTCTGAAGACTGTAGGATATTGCAAATTTTCTGGCGAGGCAAAAGGTAGCTTAATTTCAATTTAATTAAAATGTATTCCTGTAAGAGTTTTAATATTCCATTCAAGAGAGGTTTATTTTTCCTTTCCTTCTGCTCAGTAATACTGCTTTCCCCTGTTGGTTTGATCACTGGCATTTTCATTTTGGTATTTCTTTAACTGCATTATTGCAAGTGCTCATAAATTATTACTAATTTGCATAGTTGAGATTTTCAGTAGCTTTCTGTGTGTGTAATTTCAGGCAGATATGGGGATGACGTATGCAGAGCTCTCCATCTATGGCAAATTAAGAAAAATTGCAAAGGCTGGACCATACAGTATGTTCTGTAAGCTGATTAGTATCTGGAAGGAGATCTGTACTCCAAGAGAGGTAATACCTAAAATGATTTTTTCTTTAATACCTGTGTTTGCCAACACAATGTATGTTTGGAGAAAGGTCAAAATGAGTTCCTTTCATCTGAAAGGAATAAATACTCTTCTCTTTAGAAGTACTCTGTAGCTGCAACAGAATATGATGGAAAAACTGTTACGGATCTCTTGATTGTAGCTGCTCTCTCTGCTGCGAATTGTTAGACCAGGAATTGGGTTCTTTGAAAACTATTTCTTACAGAACTATGTCTCCAGGGGAAAAATTCTTTTCTGAACTATATACTGTCAACTACTCTTGAATCCTTTAGTTATGTATGCTAATTGGAAAATTGTTTTTGCTCTGAAAAAAATGCTCAGAATAGCCACACCAAGGAAGGGTGTGCTTTACTGTGATGCAGTCTTTTGTGCAGAAAGGAAGCTGTTTGGATTGTCATCCAAATTGCAACCATTTGAACTGCAGCGGCTACTGTTTACTTTTGATTTCTTGCAAGACATTTTCTTCTTGGTAAATGTTAAGATGCTAAGCACAGGGACTAGAACGTTGTCTGAAATGGTATAAATGGCCATTGCATAGACAGTCATCAGTAGTGGTAGCTAACTTACACAAAATGTTAGTGAAATAAAACAGATATGTAGAGTCTCCACAACTTTACTTTCATTCAAATTTTTAAATACGCTTTCAGCTGATTGTAAGTATATTCTTTGTACACCAGGTGGCATCAAAGGTTAAGCACTTCTTCAGGATGTATTCCATTAACAGACATAAAATGACCACTCTCACTCCTGCCTACCATGCTGAAAACTACAGCCCTGATGACAACCGATTTGACTTGAGGCCTTTCCTTTATAACACTACCTGGTCCTGGCAATTTAGGTGTATAGATAAACAGGTAAATGCTGTCTTCTTTTATGACTTTATATTCAAATCAAAAGGCCTGTCAAGTTGAGTATTTTCCTGCATCTATTTCATGAACAGCAGCAGTTGTTGAGGAAATAAAAGAACAGTGTATGTGTAGCATCATCCTTCCTATATATCCCCATAGGCTTTGGGGGACATAAGACTGCGTTTCCAAAGTCAGAGATAACATACAGACCATCATGTTTAACTGCTGCTGTTGGTGTATTCTCCACAAGCTCACATACTTGAGTGCATGTATAAGAAGTGTTTTCCTGTGTTTATTTTAAAACCTCTAGGCCCTCTGTTGCTAGGGGCAGGGTTCAGGTTAGGGCTGATCGGATCTGACAGTTCACTGTATTCAAAAAAGGGCAGGCCTGCCTCCTCCTCTGTCTGTCCAGGCTGTGGCCACAATTTGGTCAGACAAATCAATTCATGGAACTGACAGGAAAGTAGGAACTGCTGGGAACACACAGTCTGGGAGGAGGAGAGAGGTTTGACCTTCCCTTTTGACTGCAACTAGCAGTCTGAGCTCAGCTGTTCCCTGGAGCGTGTCCCACTGTCAGTTCCTGCTAAATCTGGGCTCCGTGCTGACTTGTGATGGAAGTGTGAAAATGCAGTTGTTAAACTTGTTTTTATTACTGAATCCATTTCTTGTTAACTTGCAGGTGCTTGATCTAGAAAGAAAGGAAGGAGCATCTCATGCCGAAGATGTCGACTAATGTCTCTTTAATATAGTAATAATTTGAGGAACAGAATGTTACAAACCGGAGAATCCTGTGATGATGAGTAATTACCCCAATAATTGTTGAGGTTACCTTTGCCAACAATATTTGTAATCAAGTCTTTTTTTTGACTGACTGTTTTGTTCCCAATACACTTGAAGCCTAGTTTGGCTAAAGAGTCATTCATTGAAGATTTGCTTCAACTACTTGAATTAATTGCCATTAATTGGAAATATTTGACCATCAATCATAAGTAAATGTAAAGGAGTCTTTATTGTGAAAGTGCATACACAAGCAGATATTTAATTTAACTAGAGGAAATGATTAGTCTAGATAAGATTTTTTGAGTAAATTTACAACTGAAAGCATAAAAGTTTATCATTTGTGATACATGCTGTTCAGAAAAGGATATCTCATTTTACTTTGTAATAAAGCTATAATTTTATTATGTTATTCGACAACATGCTTTACATGTTTATTTATCTATTCAGGATTTGCTCTATAAACAGGTCCAGCACTTTCAATAGCAGGGTAAGCTTGAATTCAGCGAGGTACTGGAAGGTAAAACATACTACTCACGTTTCACTCATATACTTGATTTCAGTTCCTTGTTGTGCATCTACTTGTGTAACCTGTGACAATTTGTTTTAAAATCTCTGACCTCATTTTTTCAGAATGTCAATGTCAGAATGACTGGGGTTCAAAGACTGTTAAATGGTTACTGCTCTCCAACATTCTCAGCTGAATTAAAGGTTTTTGAAGGATTATAAATAAAAATGATGCGGTGTCTCTTCCCTCCGGACCTTTTTGATGCCTATATGAGGTTGGTGTATCTGAAATAAGAAATGTTTTCTGGTGCACGGCCTCTTGAATAGACAAGACACAAGTTTGGTTATTCACACCAGAGTTGTTATTACCAATTGCTCAGGCACTTGTCCAAAAGCAGAATGTGGTTTCTTAACACTAACTGCAGTCAGCGAGTGGCTATAGTCTTTCATGTGGTCCTTCTACTGCTGGAATCAAGCTTTTTAAGTGTAAAACATTTAGAAATAGAGTGAACATGGAGTGAATATTTTAAAAAAGAGGTACCAAAACTAGCTTGCTGTAGAGTTCAGTTTGTTACCTACTTTCTAGTTACAGTTTACAAAAGCTGTTTCAAGTTCACAGCTTTGTTATCTCTTCAGTGCTGTAGAAAACTAAAAAAGGAACAAGATGTCAAGATCAGTTGTTCTCCACAGTGCGGTGAGTGGAGTTAATTTAAGTGGAGTTACAGAGGCTGTGCTGTTCTTGACAGGGCTAATATATGGTATTGGTATAAACACACAGCTGACTTACCTTTGTGGAGGTTGACCGTGGTATGTTCCTCCGAAGAAAAACCACAGGTTTGCGGCTCTGTGTTTTCAGGTCTTTGAACCTGAGGTAATAGATGAAATTTTGAACAGATGTTCTGGAAGCTGTTGTCTAGTTGTCTTATTTCTCTTGTCCTGAAGCTTTTGCTTCCTCCTTCTCCTGCAAATCACACAAGGGGGAAAATTATTTTTTTCAGAACAAAAAACTTCTAACAGAGCTGCTTTGGTTATCCTAAGTCCTTTAAACACCCGGTGAGAGGACATGGATGTTTCTTAGCACTGTACGTGCATCTGCAAGCTCTGTTTTTTCTTAGGGCCTACTGCTGCATTTAGTTTGTACCACCCTACCTCCATTTCCCACTGTATTTTTCTGGCTAAATTTCAGAAGTAAATGGTGCCTTGATCCGTGCCCAGCAGACAGTGACTACCTTCCCAGCACCCTCGAGGAACTAGTGCTGACGGCGCAGGTGCTTCTATCAAACAGACAGCTGGAGGAGGGGGTAAGGCTGCCCTTCCCAGCGCAGGGCTTCCTGCGAATGCTGCTCGGGCACAGAACAGCGCTCGCTCTCAAGGCTGCACCACTGATGCCTTTAAAAACCCGCAAACAAATAAATGGGGTTTGGAGACCACGGAAAGGCTGCGGGGCGAGCGGCAGTACCCGAGGCGGCCCCGTGCTAAGGGCTGCTGTGGGCCATGCCCGCCCCATGGGTGCACACATGCAGGCGGTGGGAGCAGCACCCCAGCACAGCGAGGGCTGGCAGGGAGCCCCACGGACGTGGGGGCTGCAGGAGCGGGACAGCCTGACTGCCTTATCTTCTGCTAAAGGAAAGGGAGGTGGTTGCCTGTTCGAGCTCTCTCAGAGGGAGAAAATACGCGGTAGTAAGAAGCCGTTTAGTCAAGAAAAGAAAAACAAAAGGAGGAACTGCTGGAAACTGAAAATGGACAGATTTATTTTCAAAATCAGTCTCTATTTCCTTACTGAAAGTAGATTGCTGGTGATTGCCTTCTTAAAAGGGCCTTAATTAACAGAATTGATAAAATGCCATCTCTTAACCTTCATTGTTGTATTTACACAGCAATAAAATTGGATTATGAGTAGCCTGGTGAGGCTATTAAAATGTCAATGTGCATGTTTTAAAGCAACTTATTACTTTTAGTTTCAGGCACTCTTTTTTTACAAAATCTCCCTTGCATTTTGTGCAATTCCAGTAGGGCAGACTTAGCTTTTGAGGACAGCTTTTCTGTCACAGTTTATTTTGTTCCTGGGTGTCACTTCCCAAGTTGCCATAAAAATATTTGTGATGCTAATCTTATAGGGACTCAGTATTTGATCTGTTGGTCTGTTTTTGCAGAATGAGTCAATAAGAAGAATTCTTCAGGCTTTTTCTCCTTCAGAATTCTTTTTATGATGAAGAAAACATTAAAAACCATCAACAGCATTTTGCCTGGAAGGACAAGGTAGGTAAGCACATAAAAAGCATCTTTTCACAGCAAATGCCTGGTTACTCTCAGCATTCTCAGGTATATAATACGTTTAACTGGTCTGGCTGTGCTAAGTGAGATCACATGGTGATGGTCTGAGGGTTGTGGGAACTCTGGTGTCTCCTAACATTTTTGTCTCTTCCAAATTTTCCACATGGAATACATGTGATATGATTTTGTTTACATGATGGTATTTAAGAGTTTTTGTTTGTTCTGTTTTTTGAAGACAGGAACCCAGGAATGACTTAACATTCAAGGCAAGATGCTAAGAATTGGCACATATCTCTGAGCATTTTCCAGTGCTTAGGAGTGTTAGGCTTGTAATGATCATTTACTGTTTAGGCAACAATTCTGCATTTTCTTATTTGTGGCCCACATATTCAAACTGCAACTCAACCCTTTCCTAGCATTTACTTAGTTTTTTATTAGGGAAGATGCCAATACCAAAATAATATGCAGGGAAAAGCATATCTGTCTGAGTAAGCTGTAGCCTTAAAAAAAGGCTTGCTGCCATCAGCCATTTTTTTTTTAGTGCTTGCCAAGTTCCTAATTTTGCTACATGGATTTTAACAGCTCTGCTGTCGTGCATATCCCTGTTTTCACAGCACAATTTCATTTGGTTCTGCCATCTTTCTTGTCCACATTCCAACAGTAACAACAATGGAAGGCGAACCCGCAGCCTGTCCCAACAAATGTAAGGCAGCTCCTGGCAGTGCAAGGGCCATTGTCTGCTGCTCTTCTGACAGGTCACTGAGCGCAGACACTGCATCATATGTGCTTAAATCGTGAGCAAATTCTATTGATGTAAGGATATTTCTAAATCCAGAGATTTGGCACGGGCTTTGGCTTTTAAGACTAGTCCATGGAAGGATTCAATGAAGGCTTGAAGGGCTCTAAATTAATTCCAGACAACTTTGAAGTAACACTGCCTTGAAACTAACCAGCAAATACCTAAAAAATCTGTGCAGCACTTATTAGCGTATCACTACATAGCCAACACATCTGTACAACAGTTATTAAATATATATCAGATAAATTTATGAGTACATATGTAGATTATTTGTCTCATTCACAACAGATTCTGTGGCATCAAAGTGCTTTAACTTGTGTTTACCACATCATTAAATGAAGAGGAATAAAGTATCTTCAGACAAAAGATACTACCAGATTGGAAGATTTCCTATTGGAAGAAGGGAAACAGGAAAAGAGAAGAAGAAAAACAAAAACCAAACCAAACCAAAAAAACAAAACCCACATACCTCTGCATTTACATGGGCCTTTTTCACTATCTTACAGTAATTAATAAAAACAAGAAAATATTATTTTGCAGATTGGAAATTGAGTGTGCGTCTTCACATTTTGAAAAGTGAATAAATAGCACTAAATAATAGAACTTGACAGAAAAACAGACTTGTTATGCACATTTTCATTTTTACAAAAAGCCTTAAAGTACAAAGTATACTACACTTGTACTTTCTGTACACTTTTTTAAGTGTTCAATACACTTAAGGGTAGTATACAAATAAACATGATAAAGTGACAATTGTACTTTATTCCTTAGGAGTGACTGAACTCTCCTGTGAAAGACTTCTGAACATCAATATCTGATTGGCCAAATGTGTCAGGTTTCCAGCCAGGAACGAATTCGTCATAATATCACTTCTACAAAGTAAAGTGAATGTGAATTTCCTAGCATATTTCTCAGAACAGGAAATGCCATTTCTTAAGTTGCATTGCTGCACACAGGCATATCAACAGTCTATATCAACAGATTTTACAGTCTATTATTTAGACAGCTAATAACAGTTTTAATATATAGTTTATATGTATATAACGTATATAAGGATTAACAATGTGTGATAGAGGAGTCAAATTTTTGATGTAAATGTGGCCTTTTAGTCATCATTAAGAGCTCTTTATAGATAATGGCTTGGGATGCTGTGCTAAAAGGCAAGGCCCAATAGATTCTAATAGCAGTGCAGATTCAGCAATCAGTGCTATAGGAACCAGCCAATTTGAACTATCAAGATGATTGTGATAATCTTCTTTTATCTTTTAAACATTAGAAGAGAACACATGCATGGTTGAAATGAATGCACTTGTCTCCCTGAACAGAGCGGAGATGTTTAGAAGAAAAATAAATAAGTCCAAAAAGGAGTAAAAAGGTCATGGAGTAAAAAGGGTAATATTTCCTATTCATATCCAAGAAGAGAGTCAGTCTTGGTTAACCACATTCTTGAAAAAGTCTCTAGAACATTGTCCTGAATTTCCTGCTTCTGATATTATTCTTGGAATGACCTCATCTGTTTTCCAACATATTCGAGAACCCAGGCAGAGTGGATGCCAGATTTATTGTTTTCACAGAATCATTTTGCTCAGGAGGACAGCATAGCTCCAACACTCTCAAGTCACCAAGAACAATCTACAGCTAGAAAAGCTACCAAGATGGGTAGTTGTAATAAGTATCCAATAATATCCAATAATAATATTGCTCAGATCCAGTCACCAAAAGATTCAGTATTTCTTGGGACAAAACTTTGCTGAAGAACCAATGGAAGAATAAGCTATTTCCTGGCACTGTGACATACATTGGATTTCCAGGCTTGAATTTGGTATACTGTCCACCTCGCATCTCATTTTTGTGTATAATGTCTGTTCAGAACAGATAATTGTTTTATTACGGGAACAAAAGAGCCAAGAAAATTGCCCAAGGAATAATGAGGAGATGAATGAACAGGCTGCTATCTCTGCAGTGTCAAGGGAGGCTCGGAGGATCACTCTAGATGACACATGACCCTAATTAGTATGAGTGCCAAACTTCTGGCAAAACCCAGAGGCAGTAATCTGATAAAGGTCACCAGATGGTCAAAGATCTTGTGAATATTGTTCGAGAAGAACACTAAGAAGTTCCAAACGTTGAGCTGAACTGAGGCTGAGGAGTCTTTTTTTTTTTTTTTTTTTAATGGATCACAAGTCCTTAGAAAATCAGCCTCACTTGGTGCCTGATGAAAGCACCAACACTTTGCCAAGATAAAATCAAGACCTGAAGGACACAAACAAGGCTCCTGCGCCTACCAGCAGTGTCACCAGGAGAAAGCCCAAACTGCAACAGCTTGTGTCTGGCCCCTTTCGAACAGAGACAGCATGATGCTGCAAGTAGCACCAGCCTCTCCAATTGCTCCAGGGGTCATGGAGCAGGTCCACTCCTGAGGTCTTGCTCAGGCATTGGAGGATCAGATATGGGAGACTGCTTTTGTCTGGAGTGCATCCATCCTGTGTGAACAGAGTTATCTAAATGCTCAGCAAATGAAAAAACTTACAGTCAATGCTACTTGTTACTACAAGTAGTTACTACAATATAATATACATGTACATGTATACATAATATACATGATACAATAAGACTCTTAAATCAGTTCCTCTCTGATAGAGTGGTTGAGCTAGGTATATTAAGAATCTGTCATTGCTACCTGGTTGATGCTAATTGAGCGTAAGTGCAGGTATATTATAATGTAAACTTCCTGTTTTCATTGACCAACTCTGGTAAAAATCCTACTGCCGTATCCAATGCTCTTTCCAGGTCCAGGTCCTTTCCTCAAGTTGTAGATTGTTCATTCAACCAAAACCCCCAGAGCAACACAAGAACACTGCTAAATGTGTTTACTGGTCAATTATTCTTTCATTATGAGAAATACCAAACAGGTACTGATTGCTTCTACTCCATTACTTTCTACCCAAGTGTGCTAGGTACATTTTAGCTACAAATAAGCACATAAAAATTGGTAAGCTGCAGATAATATTCTTGCATTAAGAACTTGAAGAGTCAGAATTTCTAAAATCTCCATAGCATACCCTCCTTTTTACTTGTGTAGGCAATTAAGACATTTTTAAAAAATAAGAGAGATAGAGCTTTCTATGACTGACTAATCATTGCTGTTTAGGTAAGTCTCTAAGTGATTAGCTGTGTTTTCTAAAGGCTCTTATTTACTTTTAGTCATAAAGAGTATCACCTGTGAAAAATGAACATCCTGGAAATATTTAAGTACATTTTCATATCCAATTATTTTCTCTCATTTTACTTGCACATAATTGCTATGAGCAGCAAGCACTGCTTTTAAGCACAAAACAGTTAAACTTACCAAACAAGTGACATATCTGATTGTTACATTTCTCCTCCTTGCATGAGGAAAATATTGCACTTAATTTATTATTTCCAGAGATTCATTTACATAGACTTTTCTACTAGACTAACATTATTTTAAATATCCAAATTAATTTCCAAATATTTTAAAATTCAAGATGATAACATAAAATTTATGCTAATCTCTGCATGTTTAGCATGTATTTTTAGCATTCTTTAGCATAAGATACTCTACTTATTTTGACACAGGAGCTATCGATTCACTGTGATTGAGATATCTACTGATACTTCAAAGATTACATTATTTAATCATGAACAAAACAATGACTATGCTTACATTTTTCTTTCAGGACCAACCTTTTACTTAATGCTGCCTTCCAGTAAGTATAGTATGTACTGTACCTCTGAATAAGGACTACAAGGGTTTTATACTCATAGCTGAATTAAATAATATGGCCAAAAGAAAAAAAAAAAGTTAATCAAGCGTGTGTTGAAACACAGGCCAGACTGAGATGTATAACTCAGCACAATTTCTTTATCAAGTTGTTTTATGCCTGCTGACAGACCAATGTAATTTTCAGTACTTAACTGAATTAAAATTAATGTTAATTAATAAGGACCTGTCTTCATGATTTAAGGTGAATAAAATGGATATCTGAAAGGCATAGGAAACAAGAGAAGGTGATTTAATAATTCAGCTCACTTGTTTCCTTCTCCCTTCAGTAAATGAACTGACTTGGATTGATTCTGATCTTTATGAGAATATATTTATGATTCTGATACCAATATGTTAAGTCAGAATTCTTTGGAAAACTGACCTAGCTTTCTAGTTAGATTTAATCTTTACCACTCTTAATGAGCAGGTTCCGTAATTCAAGATAGCAATTTTAATTAACAAATTAAGGAATGAATTACCACATAAATATGACTACGTAGTCTTAGACTTAATGCTGTTTGACTGGGATAGTTGATTTTATAATAAAAGACACTCCAGCATAACAAAATAAATTTTCTAGAGATGATACATATCAACAAAGTCCCTTACTTGCTTTATGACTCTACAATTTTGCTTATAAGATAAACTGTATTTGAATAATCATTCAAATACATTTGGCAAAAATTTCGTAGCTGAAATTCCTGCATTTTACTGTGAAAACATTATGCTACCGCACTGTTCTCCAGATAAGCTTATGTCAAAAAAGCAGCATAATAGATAACTATGCAGTTCTCTAGTATTGAACATTGATATTCAATTCTTATTTTTATTTACAAAATAAGTATCCACATATGCTGGTAGCTGAGGAGGAAAAAAAAAAAAACAGTCAACAACTTCTGTTGATCTAAATCTTGTTCTAAACACTCAGAACAACTTCTAAAAAATATTTTAATAAGTATATGTTCTGACTCAAGAAGTGTGAAATCTCATCTAATAACGGTACGTTGCACCATCTCCAGTTTTCCAGTGCTCTTACTCATGCTTTTTAAACTCGCAATGGCTATATCCACTAGAGACAAGTCTCTTAACTTTTTTTCCCCAACTTTTCTTTTACTATTGCTTTCCTTCCAGTTTTGTGCCTCTTTTGGCAAATTAAGGAGAAAAGTTAATTTGCTGTACCTTAGTATTTTCTATCATATAACAAAGATTATCATTTTGTGATTTCTTTATTATTTACCTTTGAAACCAAGTGTTTTGTGTACTATGGAATGCAGTTGGACCCATCTTTTTTCCACTGTCAAACATGCCTAATGTATCAACAATCTCTCCTGGAGGCGTAGTGAGATTGTGCATAGTAAATATAAAGAAAAGAGGCTTCTTGTGGATGTCATTTTCTGGGTCAGGGGAGAGCTTCACCTATGAATCCATCTCGGTTGCTTCCATTACGTCTATGAACCACTGCAACTTTCTAGGGAGCTCAAGAGATAAATATTCTAGTAGTGATAACAGCCACAAAACATACTCCAGGATGCTCCTGCTTTAAGAGGTTAGCATATTACACACAAATTTGAGATCATCCACCAGACAGCACCCATTACAGTATGAATATCCTCTAGGCAACAAACAGATAAACCATGGAAAGGTAAATTTGCACAAACTGAACACATTCTTGTGTTTAGACACGCCTGAGCCTCCAGTTGCAAGTGCCCAGTAAGCTGGGACTCGCCTTTTTAGAGTTTACCACAGCAGAGCCCACACAGGTAGGTCTCTACAGCAGCCACAACATTTGCCTCAGTACAACTGTATAATGGTAATATACAATGCTGGCATTTTTCCAAGTATTCATTCAAGTTTGGTTAGGCTTTCTGTTTTCCCTGAGCGAACCACACTTACATGTGTATACGTGCGTTTGTTTGGAAGCATATTACTTCTTTTGTTTTCTTCACTAAATGATTATTGTTGTAATAATGCAATTTATTTGTTCAAACAACTGATGTAAAACTGATATCAAAGCTGGAGGTACACATAATCTGTTGCTGCCTGCACAATCTTACATGTCTTTATTAATTTAATAATTAATTTCTACAAGGAAGGTTCTAAAAGAAAAACAGATATGCAATGGCTTATTAGCTTCAATGCAAAATACACCCTGAGCTCCCACCCTTTTATCGCATCTACCCTATACCACTAGTCAGGTACTAGAAACCTGTTCCTAGAACAATGCATCAATTTACTAGTTTTTAAATATATATAGAAGAGTTTTAAGCAAATTATTTCAGGTTATGATTAGAAAGCCAAGCTATTTCAATCAAATACATGGTTTAAATGTACTTTATTTCCATTTGAAAAAGATACCATTTTTAAAAAAAGCTTCAGGCTTCTTAATTCTATTATTTAAAGTAAAGCAGAACTCTTAATGTGCTGTTGGGCCAACAAAACAGAAGCTCTAAACAGAGCTCATAACTGAGGAAAGCTTGTATCTTAAGACAGTGAATTCTGTGATTTTTGTCACAGAAATTCACACACACATGCATGTGCATAAAAAAACAGAAGCTGGAAAATACTGGCTTCTCCCATGACTTGCTGAAATACTGTGAGAGGACCTAGAGATGGCTCTCACTTCCAAATTAGGTGCCAGAATGTTCATATCTTTACCCATGTTAAAAAAGAAGGCAGAGATTATGTTCCTAGCATATATATGTATATATGGATATACACATACATACACACAGATAGATCTATTATTACTGTGCTGAATACAGTGTGGAAGGCCTCAGAAGAAACTTGAAAGAGGGTTTCCTATAGTGTAGTTAAGCTTTCTGTGCTGATACAAGAGAAATTACCAAACAGCTTCCTGAAGAAGTGAAGATTTGGACAACTATGTCCAGCATTATCAGAGAAACAGATGCAAAAGTTGTCCCTTAGGGAGTCAAATCAAAATAAGACTCAGAAATACGCAACTGGATGTAGTACGCTTTAGACACGCTTTGGATGTGTGGGCAAAAGGAGAAAAGGAGGCCAAAGGAGATGCAAGGATTACAGCCTTGAATGAAAGAGCCATGGCTATACTGTCTGCTCTTTCTAATGACAGACAGTTTTGGAATGGAGAATAGGCAACGAAAACAGTAACTTTGTATTTTGAACTATGGTAGCCCAATTCATCTTTAGAAATTTAGCAAATAGCAACTGGAATCCATTTTTAGTACATCCAGGCAATAGCATCCATAGCCAGTGTTATACAGATGCCAACATTGTATCATACTATACCTTAAGAATCAAAAACATCACTAAACTACCTGTTTTCTTGCATTAATGAAACTGGAAAATGACAAGAAAAAAAAAAAGCTACATTATCCTTATCATCTTCCTCAGGCACTCTCTGTTGTCCACTGCTGTAAGCAGGCACAGCTCTAGCAGAGGAAGGTACATAACATCACAGCTCCATCACTTGGATTTGCCTTGAAGAAATAAATTATTACTTATTTCCAACCTCTTACATGCAGTCTCCATAGTGTATTTTGTGCATAAGCAATGATGCTCGGTGAGTCCTGCGTATTGCAAACTTCGGGGCGTGTAAGTTGCAGCACTGCTTCCTGTCACACTCTAATTTCCTCAAAGTGCTCGTTAGCTGCTATTTAAATAGCAAATCACACCTGGCAAATAACACTGCCAAGTCAGCTAAAGAATTCCCTGTCTTAATTCACCAAACAAAAAGTGCCATCAGTGGCCTAAACTGATTTCTAAATCCCCAATCAGTGTAACATTAAGTGAAAATAAGATGAAAAGTGCATGCATTTAGATAAGATGTCCACCTAGAGGTATAACCAGAACTCAGAAAGTGCTAAGTAGTTACTAACAGGAATGAATGAATAAATGAATTAAATAAATAAATGGAGGCATAGGCACCTTTTCAGGATCCTATTAGCTGCCTGTTTTCACTGACTGCAGTTTAAATACTTCCATTTGCCTAGCACAAAATGATTATTTTAATCCATTCCAGAAGGATTGGCTGTGCAAAAACCCAAGCGTGCTGTAGCAACGCGGTCTAATCTGTAAACACAGTTAACAGAGACCGAAAAACGGTAGAAAACTGCTCCAGCCCACGCTTACTTTTCACGTGCTAAAAACCAACGGTAAAGAGACGGTCCTTACAGCGTCGAGTCCTTCCGTGTGCCGTTCCGCCCGTTTCCCCGCGGGCCGTTAAACGGGCGTGGCCGCGGGGGGGCCCTCCCCAACGGCCGCCTGAGGGGCGGGACGAGAGGCGGCGCGTGGCGCGCGGGAAGGAC
>JAWLRI010000355.1:3797632-3808097 GCA_034781795.1 Crypturellus tataupa | reverse complement strand
CTGCGCCCCCGCAGCCCCTCCGCCCGCGGCTGCCCAGCGCCGAGGAGAGGGCGCCCGCGCTGCGGGCCCGCAGGAGGTCCAGCTGCGTCTCCCTGGGCGAGAGCCCCGCCGGCCACCCCGGCGGCTGCAAGATGTACCGGAGACCCTCGCTGCCCTGCATTTCCAGAGAGCAGGTAGGTCGCCCCAGAGCTGGAGGGAGGAACTTTCTTTCCGAGGGACGGTGAGCGCCGCTTGCTTTTCCCAACTTCTCTCTGTCTGTGTTGGGTGTCGGGTAAGCGTCCAGCGCCTGCTCGAGTGGGGGAATATGGTGGTTCCCCAGCGGGCGCTACTTCCTCAGCCTGGTTCTGCAGAACCAGGGATGCCCTTCGCGTATGCGTAGGAGCTAAATCGCAGTAAGACGCTTGCAGCAGGACAGTCCTGGCCCCCATTCGCACCATCTTCAGTATTTAAAAGTTGTCTTAACACTTCAAAAAAAAAAAAAAAAAAAAAAAAAAAAAAAAAAAAAAAAAAAAAAAAGCTATCGGCTATCAGCTGCTTTATTATTTGAGTTGATTCTTTTCCAAAGCCCACCTCCTCCGCTTCTGGAAGACTTCACGGGAGAAGGAAACCCCAGCTCTCCATCTGCACAGCACTTCAGTTTCTTTTCGCTTTCTGTCGACAAAGCGGGTGCCAAGTGCTAAAGAAAAATCAGATTTTGAAGGATATTATTTACCTCTCTTCGTTGTTTGAGTGGTGGCTGTTCTTCTGTCTTGCAGATTGCTGCCTCCTGATTCTCTCCTTCTCACATGCCCTTCTCTTCCTCACTTCAAATAAGTTAACGTTAAGTTTCGGTTGGTTTGGTTTAAGAAACTTCTCCTTTTCTACCGAAGAGAGAGAGAACTGTTTAGTAGCGTCTGGAAGGATGCCCGAAACAGTCAGTTTTCTTGAATGGAACTCTGTTGCTTTCTACCTCGCGGAAAACTTTTCAATGAGCCTTGTTTTGTGTAGTGCAACCCCCGCATGGGGCTGAGCTTGTTTATGTTTGGGAAGTCCCACGTGAACTCCGGCAACATCGAGTTGTGTTGCCGGTGGGGCTGCCCGAGGCTGCTGGGACTGAGTAACGAGCCCGTTTGAGGGGGAAGAGAAGGGGGAGCGTTTTTAACGAACTGTTTCTGGGAAGCAGATCCCCGTCTACTTCTGTCGTGGCTGAAATTCATGGGTCTTAAGTGAAGTTCTCTAGTTCGGCTTTAGCTTAACTCGCATAGCACGCCTCTTGTGAGGGCCGTGAAATAGCTCTGAGGAAATACGAGGTCAGTCTGAAACAGGGGAGTAGTTTTTGAACAGTGTCTTCCTCAGCATTTCTAGATTTATCCACCAGTACTACCTTTTTGCCTAAAAGTGCAAGCATGCTGGAATCACTCATTGAATATATTTTAAAATTATTAAATATATACTAAAAAATTAAAAACATTAAAATATTTTCAAACCAATTTAGATATATTGAGAATATTGTATAATAATTTGCCTTCTCTACTCTGTTCCCTTTTCGACAGTAAATGCTCTTTTTTTTTTTCCTCTGTCATCAGCAATATCTAAAACAAATCAACAAATGGGATGATTGCTTTCATTAACCTTTATAGATGATACAAGATACTTGTTCTTATGCAAGTTACTTAATGTTTCCTTTCATATTCTAAAACCATGTGTATATTTCAAGTTAAGGCATTGACTATTCTTTAAGGAATATCATAAATGTCAACCATAATAAATATATGGGTTTTCCAGATTGTACTTAAATCATTCGTGTTCATAATAAAAAGTAACTGCTTGGTATTCACCCAGAATTGGGTGTTATCACTAGAAGAAAATAGAAACAAGAAGGAGATCTTAAGTTCTCTACTATATTTTGTTAATAGTCTGTTATGCTTTACAGGAAATATTTGTTGTTTATATGCGCAATTTAAGTGAGCTGCACAGATGTATGTTCTATACAATAGGTTGTGGGTGATTTTGCAAGGATAACACAGTTTAAATCCTCTGATTTCCTGTCTGTCTTGGAGAGAGATCAGACATTGTGTAGCTGATAAAATGTCAAATGTTTGTGTGTGAGGAGAGAAGCATGCAACTTTAAACATAAAAAGCTCTTTATGTTATTTGCTTGAAAAAGGAGGAATGCTTGCACTTAATGCTCTTCAGACAACCTGTTACGCTGTTTAAAAAAAACCCCACCTTTTACAGATCTCTATACAATACTGTAATGATTTATTCAATGTTAATGTTTAGACATAGCAAACTTAACAAGCATCACAAGAAAGATTAGCAGGATAGAAGAAATGGAGTATAAATCCACTAGGGTATGAATATGTTAGTAAATGACAGCTAAGTTACTATAGCGCTCATACTTTGTGTATTTTGTGTGATTACTAATGTGGATTAAACCTCTACAAGCAAGTGCAAGTAAAAATAGACTTAATTTTGAGTTATTCTCAGGGTAAAATAGGGAACTTTACATAAATTTTCACTTATTGATTTGGAAATATGTCCTGCTCTGTCTAGTTAAATACTATGAGAAAAAGACAGTCAACTCAATATAATTATTTTCACTAATTAGCTTAAGCCAATAATTATAAGCTATCTGCATGCATGGAGAGTGAGGGGGGAGCAGTTCCATGTATATGCAACCAGTAGTGGACACACTGGAATGGGATGGAGCTGTGGCTCTTTTCTGGAGCAGGGGCCTATGCGCAGGTTCCTGTAAATGCTTTCTGATTTGAGCAATCTATATGCTAAATGGCTGGTTTCCGTAGTTGAACAGATAAGGCAACTGTTGTGCTGAAAAGCTGCTAACTTGAATAGCCTTTGTTCTAACCTATAGTATGAAATCTGTGCTTACTTGAGCCATCAGTCTACAACTTCTTGCTGTGTCTGTTTGGCAGGGAACGTTCTATTATATGTTTAAATTTTTATGTACGTATATCTAAACACCATTGTGAAAATATGTAAATATAAATGCATGTAGATCAGAATATGATATGGCTAAGCTTAAACCACAGAATTATACAGTTGCTATTTCTTTTATGAACTCAACTCTCTTAACATCTTCTACTGATATTTGTGTAATTTTAGCAGGCTTTTTGCATCCTTACTGCAATGTTCATCTTATGCCTAGGGAGATTTTTTTTTTTTTTTTATGTATATATATTTGTCTCCTTTTAACATTCAGGTGAACAGATATCTGAGAGAGAACCTGTGTAGGAAGTCATACACAGGAACTTAGATAAGTCAAAAAAAAAAAAAAAGTTTTCTAAAATGCAGGTTCTTCCTTGCAGAAAGAACAGGCCTTTCTGATTTTTGTGAGGTATGTGTCCAAAATAGTATGCAAACAGAGCTGCCTTTTCTTTTCCCTAGCTACCTGACTTGCTGTTTGAATGTATAGGAATGCTGGCTTATTTCATGGATAACATCTTCATGTTGCACTCCTGTTAAATTACAGGTAGAATTCTGGGATTAATCTAATAACTGATCATGAGATCTCCCCAATTTCAATTCCGATCTATGTTGCTCCTTTTGTTGTTTACTTTAGAATGATCAGATCTCAGTTAATCCAAAATATTTATACAACTTAAAATTAATGTAATTCTTGATTTGCTTAGATATTCTCTGTCTGTTTCTGCTTCCTATTTGTGAAACAAATCATATTTCAGCATTCTTAGGAACTTGGTCTATAAGCTTCATAGTGCAAAATCTGCTGTTACTGTGTATTTTTATAATATATGTAGTTCACAGAACATGTCCAAGATGTTATTAGGGAGCCTGGGCACAGCAAAGAATTCCTTTAGCTAAACTTAATTTAACCTGGTTTTTAGTTATTCAAACTTGTTTTGAAATCTGGTGAGAGGCTGAGAATGTTCTATTACAGGACAGATGGAAAGGAGTGGAAAAGTTGATGGAGAAGGTTTCAAGGACAGAGTAATTAGCTGTGTCAAATGGAACTAACAGGATAAAGTACTAATTTTCAGCTTTGACTAGGAAGAATTTAAATGCCCGCAAGAAAATTGTAGAGATTAGGAACAAAATATTTCACAGGAGAGAGTATAGAATGACAGTGGAAGACAATATATCTAGACTCTGGTTTGTGAACAGTGTGTTTTGTGAGATTAAATATGGAAGAGACAAGAGTTACAAGGGATCAAGTAGGAAAAGGGTCATTTGCTGACATAGCCTTTGTGCGTGTATGCGCCTGTCAGTATCATCCGAATAATGGAACTTGACTAGCTCCAAATGGGAATTAGAAGCTTAAAACATAGAAAATTCCATATGGGGGGAAGAAAGCAGAAAGAAAAGAGGAACTCCAGAAAGGATGTTCCTGTAGAGGGCAAGTTTGCAGTATGAGCTGAAACCCTGACAATCTGTGTGGGTGTCTTTGTCATATATGTCTGTGAATACCAGAGCTGTATGCAAATTCTTCTGTTAAAGCATGTGCCTTGACTTCTGTCAGGAACTGAATTATTAAAACCTTTGTTGTTTGTTTTCTTGCTCCTATTTTGTTTGTCTGACTCCTAACAAGCAAAAATATGCAGCTTTGCTGTCATTCAAGCCAATCATAGAATTTAGTCATTTGAAGCTGTTGGGTCTGATGTTTACAAAATACTTGTTGAAGGTGGAAAAGAGTAAATCTTATGCTTCTCTGCAAAGGAAAGGGTAAGAAAGGGAAATTGGAAAATGTAATCTTTCCTATAACAAACAAACAAAAAACTGTGGAGAAAAGCAAGTGAGAAGGTTCTGGCTTATGAATGAGAAGGGAGGGCAAGCTACAGGAGGCCAAGGTAATTTAGGATCTCACACCTGTTTTTTTTTTTTCTTCTCTCTAGAATAGAACTATGGGAAGAGAGGGCTGAAGAAGTAGCTTAAGGTGAGAGTCAAAGGGAAGGGAGAAGTTGAGTTCTAGTGTGACATTTTTTTTTTTTCTACTGGGAGAAACAGAAATGCTTAGCAAGATGGAATGATGCAACAGAATAAATTTTAATAAAAAGAGACTTTTCTGCAACCTAAGAACAGGAATGAAAGACTAAAGGATAAGGGCTTGGATTTGGCAGGCCAGACTTTGTAATGTATAAAGCATAGAAAGTGTCAATAGCTTTAAGGATCCAGTGGAACCAAAAGAAAACTAGTGTTCCAAACGGATAGGAATCTTCAGTGCTAAGAAGTTACATGATAGGATGGTATAAGCTGGTGGATGGTGGTATTTGGGATGTGTGAAAAAAGCAGATCAGAAATTTATCCTTAAGCAAGGCCTAATTAACTGTGTGGCCTTTTTGTTAAATGTGAGGAAGATGAGTGGTTCAAGAACTCTAGAGACTGTGTGAGCAAATGATATTTAAAATAAAAGTATAGTTTTCACAGAAGCCTTATGCTTGAAGATGGGCACACAACTTTGGAAGAGGACTTAATTTGTATAAACAAAGGCAGCTGTTGACCTGAGGTATACTTTGATGTGTTCCTTTTCTCAGAGCTATCTCTACATCTTCATAGTTTCTTAATTTAGCATGCCATTTTGAAACAAGTGTAAAATTACTGGAGGAAGGGCAGATGAAGGCACAGATGTTTAATCTTTGTACGTGTCTGCTTATTTGGTATTTTAAAACTGTTTTGGTATTTATGAAGTGTGGTGCTGCCCCGCATAACCTTTTGACTACCAGTGCTAATCTTACTTTGTACAAGAGAAATGAGAAGAGCTGACTGTTGCTTCTGATTGAATGACTGCTTGAGTAATAGCCCTAGCAAGTTTTGTTACCTGATGTTGAGTTGCCAGCCTTACTGCTGCTTTGTGCAAACTTAAATTATCTTCACTATTTTAAAGGCATATTTGGAGTACGTGTTCCATTCGTTATTCCTGTGATAAACAAAAATTTATTTTATGTGATATGAAAATTATCCTTTCCTTAGATAATTTCCTTTTCTGTAATATACTGAAGACATGATAGAAAGTGAAACACATTAAGTTTGGATTTGTTTTTGAGAGTTCATGCTATTTCTGTGAGGAATGTTTTAGAGGTGGGGAGGGGTCTTATGAATTACAGTATAGGAACATTGTTTTAGCTATATCCATGCTGCTAATAACAACTGAGAAATGACTGTGTGGCTTAATTTGGGGGGACTCTTTTAATTATGTCCAAGCAACCTCATTATCTCTCACCTCTTCCCCTTACCCTCTACCACGCAGAGCAGTTATGCTACTTTTAGGTATTTCTGATAGCAAGTGTATGCTACACCTACCTGTTTGTATTTCCAGTCAGTGTAGTTTTATCAGCAGAAATTTATAATAGGTACTAAAGTCTTCTGAAAGAGAGTGAGGCTTAAGGCTTTCAGATGAAAGTGTATTTAATTTTCCCGAGGTAGCAGTTTAGCTATGACTCCCTGCATAGACACTACGATCCTTATATTAGAGGCCTTCTTTTAAACTTCATTATTGGTCGTGTTATGTTTTCTTTTTAAATGATTGAACACTTTTAACACAATGGAAGCTAAACTAAAATTTAAAAGGGCATTCTTAAACTGCACTCTATAGTTACATTAAACTATTCACATCTTTAGTGTGATTTCTGTTCCAGTATGACCAAACACTGGATTAGATTTAGTGTCTCTAAAGGTCTTTTCTTTTTTTTTTTGTCAGTATAGTGTTGCAGATTCAATTACAGGTTATTTTCACATTAGTTCTATTTCCTAAGCACTGTTAGGTGATAGCTAGTTGCTGCTTTAGGAATGTAGTTTTATTCTTTGGCAGTTTTTTTTAAAGGAATTCTAAATTTCTGGGTACTGTGTTACAAGTATTAGATAAGAAATACATTTTAAGAATGGCTATCAATGTATTTTTCTAGTACTTTTGACTCTTTGTTACAGCTAGTATCCATTCAAGCAAATCACCGATACAGGTAGTTTTTCAGCATTTAATCGCTGATGATTAGATACCTGAGGATCAGTGGTTATCTTCTCTGTAAAAAATGCATGGTAGCTAAGGAACCTTATGGTGTGTTTGTTTTACAAAAGTGGATGTCCTCCTGGAAGCCAAACGTGTAATTTTTGGAAGGAATAGACAAGAAATTACTTTTTGTGAACTTTCTCTGAGCCAGCGATTGATCTTACCATACATAGGACATCAGTAGCACTTAGTAAAATTCAGTGTCATATTTCTGCTTCGGTTATACTAACCTGAAAAAGAAAATGCATTTAAGAGCAATCTTAAGTGATTGCTTTCTTCATTAATAGTTGCAGTAGCCTCAGTTGTATTTGGTTTGCCATAATAGATGTATAGTATAATGCATAAGCGCGCTCATGGGTTCTTTGATATGCCTTCTTGCAATGCCACAGTGGCTTACACATTTTCAGTCCCATGGAATTATCTTCACTGCATAATTTGGACAACAGTTTCAGTTTATTTAAGATACATTTCCTAATTATAAGCAGATATAGTTTTATGTGCGAGTAGTAGCGGACAAAAATCTGATTAAACTTGAAGGTGCAAGTGGGACATGGAAAATTCTGCTCTGTTTGTGAAATGCCATCTACTCTGGCACTGAATGAATTAGCTTAGATTGGAAGAAGTAAAGCTACATTAGCCCGTTTTTCCACTTGACTAGTTGCACTGTCTGAAAAGTGGGCTTTACTTGGCCCACGTAGAGATCTGTGTTGATCTGTGTTATGCTGCTTCCACTGAGAGAATCTGTGCAAAATTGTGCATTGAACCACACAGGCTAACCTACTGTGTATTGTTGTTTATAGACCGAGTTAAATAAATACCTGGATTAATTGCGTGAGAGACTCTTGTTCTTCCGAACAGTATAGGACAAAGTCGAGATAGGAAATACACTACAAGAAAAAAAAAAACAAAAAAAAACCAAAAAACAGATTGGTTTTGTCCATCCCGTGTATACTCTCTTTCTGTCCTTGTTTTAACTTACTCTGCAATCAGGCCAGCGTATCTGTCTGGGATCACTGAAACATACTTGAAAAGGAAGTTTCAAATGAAATTGTCACTGAGAGGATTTCATTCAGCTAAGCACATAGATGTTTGTTTAGGCACTCACTTGTCTGTTTTCTTCTTAATAGTAAAAAGCCAGATAGTATTACACATGTCCTTATGATTACAGAAATATGGTATGTCTAAATAAAATGTGTGATTAAAATCCTCTACATGATAGCATTTGTGCTGTTAACATCACAGGACAGTTGAAATACTTAGATTACAAGTATCTGTACTTGTACGCTAATTGTGTGTACTGATAGAAAACCTTTGGTTAGATTTTTTTTTTTGTGATCTTTTTTTTCTTCCATAGAAGGATCACAGTAATTTTGAAAATCTAACTTGTTGCTTTGAAACTTTTAGTTGAACAAGCTTGTCTAAACAAGAAAGTTTTGAAACAGCCTTTTCATTGTGGCTTTATTTTTGCTAACTGGTAGATGTTTGCTCAATGCTGAGAAACAATATTTTAGAGAAGCTTTAAAAGGATTGATTTGCAGGAGACGTTTTCAGTGATGTCGAAATGGAGGTAAAGCATGAGTAGATTTATAGAGGTCTTGTTAGATGTGTAGATGAGCAATAGATGCTTGTTAATGCTTTTATGGGCAGCCTGTGTTTTCTGGCTCTCTGAGACAATGTTATTTCAGTCTTATGCGAAAGATTAAGTTAGTATTTCAGTCTCTGTGTGAAGGATTAAAAGTTATTATGAAGATCACTAAAAATAATTTCAGGACAAACTTTAATAGAAACCGATGTTATATCTCTATGTATTAAACCACTTGTTTTTGCTTTAATCTGTGTTTAGGAAATCAGTTTAGAAATTTGGAAGTGTTTTATGCTGTATTCTGTATAAAATAGAGATATAATCTTTGTATTAAGTTTTACTTCAGAATAACAATGGGCCTATAACACTTCTCATCTAAGTTGGAAAGGTATACAGAGGTACTTCTTTTTCTTGTATAAGACTAACTGCTGTTAAAATCTCATTGCTGAAGATTAGTCTACTATACTTGCCTTAACATGTATTCTAGTAGGAAGCTACCTAGAGTCAGCACAGTGTTTTAGCTTTCAAGTGGAAAAGAACATGTGTTTTAGAGTGTTTAACGAATGAGATTATAGTCCCACTTGTCAAAAATTCACAGGCCTTAATGTAATTTATAATTTTAGCTCTCTAGAGCAGGTGTTAACAGTCTCAGAGGAATACATTTGTAAAGATATGCTCCTTCCACCTAGCTATTGGTGGACAGGATTGGTGTTCTATTAAGTCTGGTAGGCACATTTTTAATTATTTGGGCCTTAAGAATGCAGGATGAAAAATTTTCCAGAAAATTAGTACTAAATAGTAAATTGCTTTTACTTGTCTCTTGAAATGTCATTTTTCTTTCCCCTTTTCTGTCCTTAACTGTTTCTAATTTAAAAAATTTTTAATATCATTTTGCCGGAGTAGTCCTGATCTTTCTGTGCATGAGAGGATCAGTAATGTAATTGGATTCAAAATTATGAGCAACTTTTACCAAAGATGATACAAATACTGGGATTTTTTTTTTTTATGCATGTCAACTAATTTAGTATTTTAAATGTACTCCTGTAGAATAGGTTTGGTGACTAAATATTCCTTTAGCATTTATAATACAATACTGTTTCTAGAATTCTATGCTTAAATAAAGTTTATTACTGAGAAATGACACACAACTAGACTGCATTTGAAATAAGTACATTTATTGTTGATATACTCAAAATTAATTATTTTTGTGTGTGTGTGTATAATACTATTTTTTTTCCATGCCCTTTTTTGTTGGATGCAAGGCATTTGCTCACCTGCTTCATTCTCCAGGCATTTACCTGTTATCTGTGCAAGCTTATTTGTAAGGTCTGGGCTCAGTGTGGAAACTTTTCTAGCTAGGAGCCTATTCTTTGCTATTTACAGAGAATCTATGAAAGCTAAAAACAATTCTGTTTGTTTCTTGGACAAAGAGGGCAAAGGTTTTCTAGTTATTTTGCATTTTACTTGGAGGCTTCTAGCCATCTTGCTTGTTTAGCATAACAGTTTCCAGTTGTAAGCATGTACGGAGGGAGAAGTGAGATCAGCTCCAGTGCTGTATTTATTAGCAAAAGTAAGTAGCTAATGATAATGGAGAGTAAACTGCATTAAAAATAAATGGAGGAAGTTGTTTTGTATTTCTGTTGCATACTTAAAACAATAGAAAGCACTGAAGATTTTGTATCCTGCGAAGTACCTTCCCATTTTATTAGAATCTTTTTTTAAAAAAAAAAAGAGAAAGAAAAAAGCTGTACCTCATCTTTGTATTACTGAAGTTTATATATGAAATTAATTGAAACATTTCATTCTGCTTACAGCATTCTGCTCTCTTGAGTTTTATTTATCTCCATGTGGCAGATGAGTTAAACTAGACTTTTGCATAGTTTTCGAGGAAAATTTTGAACTTTATTTCCATTTTGAGTAGTTCT
>JAWLRI010000355.1:3728037-3797532 GCA_034781795.1 Crypturellus tataupa | reverse complement strand
TGGCAGATGAGTTAAACTAGACTTTTGCATAGTTTTCGAGGAAAATTTTGAACTTTATTTCCATTTTGAGTAGTTCTCAAATCTCACTTGAGATGCTTTGACTCAGCATCTCTGTTAGCATCTCAGCTGTCTCCCAGGCACGCTGCTTCCTTGATATCAGCTCTGCGAAGCCCCTTGATGTTCTGCAATGGTAGCTCTGCAGATTTCATGAAGAGCGGTAAGCCAAGAAAAGCCAGAGACCAGAAGTGTTTCTCTTCTTTGTCTGGACATGCATGTCACTGGGAGTTTATTTAGCTCTGTCCACACAGGTAAATTTCCTTTTCACAACCTAGTCAGATACACCAAGAGGCAGAGCTGGAGGAAAAAGTATGAATCTAATAGATTCCATAGTTAGCTGGTTTTTATAAAGCAGACCTTTCTGGCTGTTGCGAAAGGACATTTAAGCATTGATATTTGGTTAGACTTCCAAGCCTTGCATAGAGGCTATCTCTCTATACAAGATGATCCTGCTGTACATCAGTTATAGTTGAAATTTTAAGTCATTTGATACCTGTGTTCATATTTAGGTGTCAGCATTTTTTATGCCTTCTGATAGAACTTGTCTGTGGATGTTCAACCGCTTCTTGCTTCTAATCCCGAAACGTAGAATGTGCTTTTATTGAAGACCTTCTCTGCAACCATCATCTATTCTAGTTTCACATATCTACCTGAGCCTTGAATTGCATACTAGAAGTCATCACATGCTCATGCACCACAAAACCCATACCTTAGCCAAGAGAGGGAAACTGCTATCAACAATTCACAGATTGGAGAAAGGATTTTCTTTAGACTTCCTAATCCAGCAATGAGTAGAGTAGGAAGAGCTTGGATCCTAGGGTAACCCAGAAACATAAGTCTCACCAGGCTCTGCTGGCCTGCTTCCTCCCGGCAGGTTGCTCAACCTACCTTGCATTGTCTCAGCTTCTCTGCCTAGTGATGCCTCTTAGTTCCTACATTTTCTTGGTCTCCTTGAGATTTCAGTAAAGAGGTACTCAAGTACATCCTATATAATTTTCAAGCTCTTTTTTCGTTCATGTGCAGAAAGGTTTCTTTGCCAATAGATACTTTCTTTCTGTTGCAAGTTTGCTCGTTGAAACACCTCCATTTAGAGAAAAAAATTCTGAAATGCTAACAAGTAGTTAATTGCTAACTAAACTGGAGCATTGATTTTTATCATGTAAACATGGTATCTCTTTTTGTTTCTTGTTTTCTAGACAAGTTTGCATACTTGCATACTGTTCTTAGGAGTTTTATTTCACACCTTTCATTTATACACTTGAGCTTTTAGGAGAGTTAGGATGGTTTTAGACCTCCTTTTAGAGCAGTTTTAACTTAATATGGACCTGATATGAACTTAAGCATCGTGAATGAGTAAGACTTTGTGAAAGAAATAGTAAAAAAAAAAAAAAAAAAAAAAAATCTCATCCCTGTATCACTACCTTTCGATATCTGCTTCTCTTTAGTGGATAGGAAGCAGCTATAACAAGTCCGTATGCTTGGCTGGCTGTCAGTCATCCTTTCTGCTCTAGAATGTTTAGGGATTTCCCATTTAACTGTTGCATGGCAGAGAAATTAGGTGGGAGACATTTTCATCACTGAACTGCATGTGTATTTTTCCTTGATGAAGCCTTACCTGGAGCTTTTATGTTTTAATTTATTCTTTTAAGAATGTGAATTTTTATCTTGAATTTTTGCTTCTTTAGGTTCCATGATTATTCCATTGTGCAAAAAACAATTGTTTTACATTAGATGAGTATTAATGTCAACATGTAAAAGGTCTGTGCTGTAAATAGTTTTTCATTGTTATTCATGTCCTGAAATGGTTAAAATTAACATTTAAAAATACTCCTCCAAATTATTTAAAACCTTTTTGTGTAATGTAAGAAAGACTGATACATGGATGTTTTGATTAACATGTGTGATTTTGTTGCTGATACTGTTCTGGAATCGGCACTTCCTGTGAAAGACGATTCATTGATGGTGAGATCCACACGTTTTTTCTATGTGTGACTTGTGTATTTTTTTTTTCCTATTTGGGCTAAAATATGCCTTTTTTCCTTATCCCCAGTGTATACAGTAACTGTTTTGTTTTAATGTCTTAATATATGCTCTTGATTTTATTTATGAACACATTTATTTTATGTGAATGAGTTTGATAAATTCTCCTGATTTTTGTGTCTGACGAATTTTAGTATTTGTATAAAGTAAGGAAAATTCTTGAATTATAAAATTACGAAGGTGCTACCATTTAGCTCTTTTATATAGAATATGCAGGTCACAAGTTTTTTAATTTCATTTATGGCAGATACTTTCCACAGCTTACATAGATTTTCTTTTTTAATATATATATATAATTTATCTTTTGAAATATATGTTATCTTCTAGATGTTCTTTCACATCCTTTTTGATTAAAAGAAATATAGTGTATGCAGCTATTGCAAGCGTGTAAGAATTAAAAAGTGAATGCATCCAGTTTTGCTATAAATGTTGGTTTATAGTTAGATAGGTTAACTGTAAAGATGCTAGTTAAGGGTTAACCGTAGTGTGTTTTCGCTGGCTGCTGAGTGAAACAGGATGCAGTGACTACATTGTCAGACTGCTGGTGTGAGTGCAAACAGATGAGGAAATGCTGGATCAGGCACTTCAGCAACTTGGGCCGTTACTGAGGCAACGGCTTGCGTCATACATGCTAGCAATTAGCTTACAGTTCTTTTATTTTTGATAGTGTTGCAAGCTGAACTTGACTGTTACAAAGGAAACGTCTGGCTTCTTCTCAAACTGGTGTGTTGTGACTGTAGCTACAGCGATCCTGAGAATTTGCAAAATATTTTTTTTGCATAAACTGAAAATATTTAAATGCTTCAGCCTACCTTTCCAAAATTTTGCGGTTGTGCTTGATTCTGAAAGATGTACAATAGAATTTTTCTTATCTGGGTAAAAGTGCTCAGCCCTGTTTACCAGAATGAGTAAATTTCAACATCACTTCATAGGTTACCACCTTTTTACAATTATGCCAAAGTATTCTTGCATGGTCTCAAGTGTTATAGGAAAACATATTTTTCAAAATGATTGTTACTTAAGGGATAAGCTCAAAAGTAACAGATTGTTTTTCTAAAGACTTCTTTTATATGTTGATTAAAATTCAGTAACTTCCAGTGGTTTCCTAACCACTGATATAAACTAGCTAGTGTTGAAAGCAGTATGTGTTTTATCTTAGAAAATCATGAATTCTCCTCCATTTAACTTCAAAACTATAAAGAAGTTCACAGTAACTGGTTTAATATGTTGTTGTTATAGCTAGCTACATTCTCTCTCTCTCTCTCTCTCGACCAAAAGATAAAACCAAGACTAAAAAAATCTAATATAGAAAAGCAGATGAACTTAGAGCTTAACCAACTAGTTTTATAGTACATGGTTACAAGCTAAGCTTCTCTAAGTGTCAAGGTTAATGTAGAATACATGCATATTCCTCTGCTTGTGTGAAGCTTTAAAAGCTTTTTTTTCCTAAGTATTTGAATATTAGGATTATCAAATTATTTAGGATTTTTTTACATATAAAATCTCCTTTTCCTTTCTTAAAAATGAAAATTTAGAACTGTGTCAGTTAATATGCAAAGCTATTGAAAATGTGAGTACAAGATTTTAGAAATAGTACACTGGACACAGTTTATGTTTCTATTCATAACAGATTAATTTGGCTGCTGAATTTAGCAAACAGTATTATAGGGAGCATTTTTCATACTCTGCTTGAGTATCGGCTCACAAATGCATGTCATGCGGCCACCATTTGGTATGTGCTTTATTGGTTATGTGTTTGTATTTAGTTCAGTTGCAATCTATGAAGTTTTACTCTTGATGTCAATGAATATTGGGGTTTAAATTTGTAAGGCTGATAAACAGGTAGCCTAAGTGTTAGAAAATGGAATATGGGAATCTCAAATCAGGGTGAATTTTGTCTTTAATCCTCTTTAAATTCCTAGCAGTAAAGTGGAGATTATGGTATCTTCAGATCAAGTGTGTTTCATGAATCTGTGTCCAGTAATTTGCCATTTTTGTAGGGCAATACCTAAAGGTAACATTGAGACACATTTAATACTTTATTGTTATTTATTAGTGAGGCTTATCTGTCTCTTTCCATCAAGAAATGGTGAATTGGAGGATCACTTTCCTATTTTCTGTCCGTCTTACAGCATTCTCCAAATCATTTGTTCCTACTTAGGAGGCCCAAATTAGCTGAATTTAATAATTAGCACTTGTTAGCGCTTTTCAGAGAATTTTCGTGAACATACAACACTCATTTGTTTCTTGAATTTCATATTCTCCAGCAGATTTGGTGCTGATAAGTTTGGTGTGGTAAAAGATTGAAGAGTAGTAGTAGTTGAAAACTATTTGGCTATTTAACATTTCATGTATGGGAGTTTACTATTCTGAGCAAAGTCTTGGAAGTCCTATGAGATTTCTGGATCTTTGTTTTATATTTGTTATAAGTCATCTTCTCTAATACTAATACTGTATTTTTAGGTAGGTGGGCACAAAGAAAGAGAAAAAAGGGATAAAGGCCTCATATCTTGTGATTATGATTCTTACTGGGGCAAGTAAGTTAATTCCTCTTTGTAACTTATATACAATGTAGTAATTTTTTTTAGCAAAATACAGCTGAAAGTACTAGAAGTGACTGACAGCTCATTGTTTATGTATGTAGCTAAAATGGTCAGCAGTCAGATCATCTTGTGCCGATAGTAACACAAGATGACAGTTTCTGATGCATCCTGTGTGTCAAATATTTTCATGCTCTTCTGAGCAATGCAAATATTTTGTTCTGTTTTCTGATTGCATTGTTATGTCTTAAATGATCATTAGAATCATTTAAGATGTAACTTAATTCCCATTGTCTAATTTGAATGATTTTCTTCAAGACCTTTATTTTTTTTCTTTTTTGTATGTTTACCAGCAACTTTTTATTCTATTTCCAAGTAATTAAGAGAAATAGAGAAAGTGATGCAGATTTATTTCTGTTTGCTTTTCTCCTTTTCTCCTACTATTAAAATCTGCTGGCTTTCTTGGCATATTAAGTTTCTCTCTATATCCATGCCCTGGGAAATCACAATTTCAGCTAAGAGTAAACCTGTCAGTGGACTTTTTGGTTCATTTTGGATTTTTAGAGGATAAAAGCTAGAAACTATCCCTAAAAATTTGTTGGCATGTCACAAGTCTCTTATTTTTGTAGCTTATGTGTCCAAGTAACTTGTTCCCATTTGCTTCAGTGTCAGCCTTCATTCAGTCTGTTTGGAATCTCCAGAGAATTTTAGACTTCTTAATTCATCAGTAGAGTTTTAACAGTTCATTTAGATTCTGTGGAATAGCTCATTTCTCCTCATTACTGTTGACAGTTGCAGATCATCTTGCTCATCTTCAGATTGCACTGAATTTTTCCTTTGGTATAACTGTATAAAAATTGCCATTTTAGAAGGTCGTTGTCTGTGTACAGCAGCTAGAGGACTAGTTTTTCCTCAGATAAGCACCGGAAATGAGGACTTCCATGGCTTTTTAAGCTCGAGTGATATCAGTACCTTTTCCACACCTCTCATTTTTTAAATTTTGGATTGCTGAACATTGTAACCTAAATATTCTTTGTCAGACATAGCCTTTTGATCCAAGGAACAGGCTTTCAAATTTCTGAGCTAATAGAGTAAATTTATCAAAATTCAATATAATACATGTATAGATCTGTCAGTAGAAAGCAGAGCATGAAAGAAACACCTCAGCAGAAGGCTCCACTCTTGCCTATTGAAGGAAAGGTGATAATAAGAATCCAAAATTGGAAAAGAATTTAGGAGATGTGAGTATTCAGATTCTTCCGTATTAGTATCTAATATCTTCAGTTCTTTTTCCAGTGTTCTCTATTCTTCCTTAACATCTTGATCTGTTTCCTTTATCTCTCTTTTGCACCAATGGGAAAATTGACTCAGATTTGTGGTGCAACAGTAACTTTTCTTAGCTGGGTGGTACAATTGTAGTCCAAGTTTTCAGTTGGAGTATGCTTAATGTTAACTTTTTGGTGCTAAGAACTATGTTCAATTTAGATTAATTTTTATGTAGTCACAGAAGGAGAATATTTCTGTGACCTGTGGATGTATCCTTTCTGATCTTAATATCTCTACTCAAATACTGCAATTTGCTGAGCACTTTATGGCCTTTACATGAAAGGAGTGGTCCTTCTTACCACACTCTGTTCATTTCTGCCCTGGTCTCATCCCCTTTTGTGATGATCCAAGCATTTATGATGGTACGCAGTGAATTATTTGGGGAACTTATTATTTTGTTTTTAGTACTTTTTGTGTCTGAGTAAGCTATATATTCTGTTTTTACCAACATAAAAGGGGAAAAAAAAAACCCCACAATGCTTCAATATTGCTTAAGCACTTTCAGTCAGATGAGATACCAAATATGCAACATGCAATATTGCATACAGACTTCTTCAGTTGAAAGGCCCAATTGAAATCCTAATTTGGATTTAGATCTAAAGTAAAGATTTGTGCAGTAAATGGGGGCAGCGAATTCTTTTTGAAAACTAACTTAAGTTCATATGGTAAAAGAATCATACCATAATCATATGTGGGAATGGAATGAACTCGTAAAGGACACACGTAATTCAGATATTTCCTAATATCAAACTGTTAGGTTTTTGGCAAAAATAGTGCTAGAGCTGTGCAATACTGTTACATTTGAAAAGTCTTAATTATTTGCAAGACAGGAAAATGAGAACACTGTAAAATTGTAACAACGCTATTGTGAGTCACGTTATGAGTCTTGTACTCTCAGCAATCCATTGTGCTTCAATTTACGAAGTAGGTAATGGAAATGGTAATGGAAAAAAAAGCTATTCTAAAATGTAGAAGCAGAGGTCGTCTTGTGTCAAGTCAGGAAGGATAGCAGCTCATTGCTGATACTTTTAGATATTTTGATATTTTTTACCTGTCTTTGCAGGTATTTGAAGTTTCCAATAATGTAAGTTATCGTAAGGAAGTTTCAATCTAGCTGTTTGAAGTAATCTTCTTGGACTCTTAATTTTTTTGTAAAAATTCAGGTATATTGCAGCAAGAAAAAGGAAAATGTGTCCAAAAACACTGTTTCATGTTAATAATGCAAGCGTGGAGTGAACTTTGAGACAAATAGATCCCATGATTTGGTCCTGCCAGCTTGAAATAGATTTGTATTTGTCAGTAATATGGAATTGTGCAATCTAATTCTGTGTTACTTATTTCTTTTATAGTTGGTCTATGGTATGTTTATTGTGTAGAGGTCTTGCATGTTCTTTCCTGGAGAGATGATCCAAAGGAAAGTTTATAATCACTTTTTTATGTGAAGTTCAGGAAGATGAAGCAGAAATCTGCCTTTCATTAAGTTTGCCTTTTTTTACATCAAAATATTAACAAAAGTACTGGTTTTAGGAATGTGTCAAAGATTAAGCTCAAACACAGGAGATGTAGGAAGAAAGCAAAAGGAAAGATAAGCTGACAGAGAGCTTTAATTAGATCATGAATAAACAAGCTTGGATAACAAAAAAGCAAGATTAAATCTTGAAACTAAAGTGTTATTTCAGTTGAATCAATTTTTGATTTAGTATAAATTGAATCATTAGGCTCAACTAATCAGTATTTTTTTTTTTTCTTACATACCAATTATACCTAGCCAGAAGATGGAGTCAGAATGCTTTTTGTGATTATGTCAGAATGAGAGTTTGGGAATTCTTAAGGCCTTACTGATTTGTGGCAGTACAAGATAATCTATTCTTTACAATACTGTGTGAATTAAGGATGTGTGAGGACTTCTATCACTGGACTTGCTAACCTTTGCTCTGTAAAGTTTTTATTTTCAGAAACATACTGAAAAGTCTAAAAACAAAACAAAAAGACCTTTTTAATTGAAACCATTTTTAGAAGGGGTAGAGGGCAATTTTTAATTGACCAAGGAATTTTGCAAACCATTAGTGTCCCTTAGCAGTCATCCATTGTAATGACTGTCAAAGGGTGTAATGACTCCATGGCATTCTTAGAAAAGAGGTGTAATGACTATTGTTTGTGAGTTTTTAAGCAGCTGTATCTAATACTGTTAACACAATAACTGGCAACTTATAGCATACTGTGCAATTCACTCAGGAAATTGGATGAATGAGTGGAGAGTGTATGTTGATTTTTATTTTTTATTTATTTATTTATTTATTTTTTGTTCTGCTATTAATCTTTTTGATTAATTAAACTTTTGGAGGAGTAGCCTATAATGCTTAGATATTTTGCCAGAACTCTGTTGTGGCTGGTAAACTGTCAGAAGTTGTGTGTTCTGTGAAATGTAGTTTATTTTCTTTAAATGCTCGGTGTTGGCAGGGAATCAAATCAGGCCCGGACTAGGTAACTTTAATCTGAGCTCTCCTGCATTGCTCTGTGCGCAGCCCTATTTGGTGGTCTCCAGTTAAAAAAAAATCTTCCTTGTATGTTAAACATTTATTCTCCATGCAAATGTGCTACGTACTCATTTATTTATTTTACTCTGGTAGTCCTCTGTGGTTTGGGAGAATGTAAAGATTACCCATCTCTCTTTTTTTTTTTTTTTATCTTATCTATGGGTCCTGTCATACAGGCCAGGTGATTACAGAGTCTCTAAAGTGCTTAATTCAGAAGAAGAGTAATATATAAACTATTTCTAGAATATTTTTTCCATCCTATTCTGGATCTATGTATCTAATCAGACTTGTTATGATGTGTTTAAATATTATAAAATGCCACTTATATTCTCCCTGAAATTTCATAGCTTCAAATCAGCTACACAGCCTTTCTAAAATTATCAAATCTATCATCAGGATCAAAAATATCTGCTAAAATCTTTGAAATGGATATCTTAGCCTCCTAACTTACAACTTTTCTTTCAACCTCTAAAGCGTGTTGCCTAGTTTTCTGATTAGTTTCACAATCAGTTTGAACAAAGGAGCATACCATACACTTTAATCAGTTGCAGCCGTTTTTAATAACCATTTATACATATGAGAAACTGCATTTTCTAGTTTGCAAATGTAGGAGCTTCTTTTGTGTGGCCTGAGGCAATTAAGACTGCTTAAGTGTGATAGTGAGTATTAGAACTGTAATAGTGTGAGTCAGTCCTAGCGTTTATAACATTGCAGCCTCACTTTTTTCAAGCACTGCTATGAATTATTGTTGATTGAAGAGTAAATCAATTTATTTTAACTCTTCTGTAAATGAGCAAACATTTCTTAAGTAGTTTTTCTCTGGCCTTAACTGGTTCATTTTACTAAACTCCAAGCTGATCTTGCTTTTAGATATATGTTTCTCTTTAGAGCTGAATTTGAACCTTTTTTAAAATGCAGTTACTTCAAGAAGATAAAATATCTTATAGCTATGTAAATGACTACTTGACTACCCAAAAAGATTTTGCGAGATAATTTTGTCTTCTATTTTATCTTCCCGTTAAATACAAATAAAAGGCATTGTACCATGCTGTTAAATATTTATAATTTCAAAGGATCTTTTATATCCTTACCCCAGAAACTAGCGTTTCCCCTGGACCCTTTAAGCTGTTTTTTCTTTTTGATTTGGAGATAACCTCTATAGGTTAGCTTACTGAAAATGTAAACCTGTATTTATGGCCTAAAACTTTGTAAATATTTATAGGTACCTTCACGAGAGTTTTGTCACAAACTGATATATGGGTGCCTACACATATATGTGTGCATACTCTCATACATACAATTTCCTTCAAGATATCTTTTTGTCAGGTGATTATCCCTCCCTAGTATCTTCTGAAACTGTTTTGGTTAAGTTGGACAGAGAGTTGTTATCCTGAATAATAATTTTCCTATAAATTTCATGAAAATCTGAAGTCGGTTAGAGAGGAGAACATCATTGAGAGAGGCAGAAGAAGCCACACAAGAAGAGAGGAATGAGCGTCCTCTCATACGGGCAATTACGGTTTGCACCTCTAAGCTGCCAGGGAATCTAATCTTAAGACAAAAGTTACAAAGATTTTTCTCGGTTGTGCTTCTTGCAGAGATATTCACCCACCTTGAAGGAAAAAAATCACATTTGCTCTTTTGCTGTGTCCCACTGAGGTGCTTTTATTCGTGTTTTGTAAAGATGAGTTTCTAGGTAGTATACCTTGACTGTATATTTCTTGTCATGTTACAGGATTTACTTGGCTGTTCTTCATTCTTTAACCTAATACTTGCACTGAGTTATTTAAGCTAGAACATTATAAAGTTCCTTAAATGGTAGACATTTAACATGTGACTATTTAGAAGTTAATGGCAAGATTATTATTTCTACAGCCACAGGTTGTTTTGTGAGATCTTTTGTTTCCTGCTGTGGGAACAACAGGGCTTTGTCCTTGTAAACAGTTACCCAGTGAAGTTGTTACTGGATTTGAATTTTTGTTTACAGATTAAACAGAAGTGAAAGAAGCTCCAAGTTTGCATACCAGAGCTGATGCCTTTGGGGGGGGGCGGGGAGGGACCTGAACGAGGAGGGGGCAGGAATTGTGCCATTAAAAATATGGAAAAATAAATTGCCATTACTTTCGTAGCAGTCACTGCAAGGTATTTAAGCAGATCAGCATTCTTTGAAAATCCCCTGAAGCTTTTAGAAAAGACATTTTGCAGTTTTTATTTGTAATTCTGTAAGTCTTTTCCTGAGGCTATGGTGAACCTTGTATGCTGTCATTCTTTTTCAATTGTAAATATAGTTTCGGTACTACCACTTTTGCACCAAATGCTGTTTCTAAGCGACTGCTGACGTCAGTTGGTGCAGTACAAGAAGGTTTGTGTGTTTATCTGCTGTGGGCAGACTCCTAGAAAAAACTAAAGTATGTACTTAGATTAGGCCAAAGACATTTGTTCTTTAAATAAGCATGCACACTGTTTGCAGTGTCATACTTTTCCTGTATTTTATTTTGATTAGCAGTTGTATCCTCTATTGCATATGCTACAGAGTCTAGTTTGCAAAAGGCCGTAGGAAAGGATATATATTCTCTTTACTTTTGCTTTAGAAAAAGTGCAGTTTTCTCTTAAATTACTATATTAAGTATACTATGCTAAAGGTGCTTAAAATGTCATAGCATAGAGCTTTTACATACCTGATAAGTTTTGAAGGTTAGAGGATGACTAGGAATGAAGTGATACAGTTTTCAAATCAAGTCAAACATGTTTACTTAATAGTTTATTTTTGGGGTTTGAGCACGTATATTTGGGAAATTTGGAATTGTGCTTTCAGAGTATTTAATTACTGTATGCTTTTGTACTAACTAACATTTGAATGTAGCTGGTTTAATGATCTTTATAAATTTTTCTTCATCCTGGATTATATTTGCAACATATTTACACTGAGTAAAAAAAAAAAAAAAAAAAAAAACCCTTTAGGAAAAAAAAAAATGAATGTAAAGGAAATAGTAGTGAGGTTGTGATCATTGTGGTTCAAAGATAGACACTAGTAAGTTTGTAGGGATTAGTAGTATTGGATGCTTTATTAGAATGCAATTGCAAAAAAAAAAAAGTTTTTGTGGGCGTAGAAAGCTTTCCAGGTTGGGAGGTAGAAGTACCAACTTTCAGAACTAAATAAAAATTGAGAATAGTCCTCCAATCTAACATAACTTAGACAATATGAAAACAATAGCAACTCCTTAGTGTTAGCATTATACTCAAAGAACCAAGCTGTCTTTTGTGACTTATGATCCTGTGACAATCCTGTTCTAGTTTTTATAAGCTGTTGCTACAGGATGCTATTAGACAATTGATCTAATTTCTGTAATGAATTTTCTAAAAATGAACCTATTTAATTTGTTTAATCATAGTTTAAATACTATTGTACTTTTTACTAAATCTCTGATTTAGTACTATACTGAGTACTAAATCTCTTCATGATTTAAGAGAATAAAATATTTAAATTTTTAAAAACATCTCTAGTTTAACCATAATTGCCTTAACCTGGGCCAAAGCACCAGACTTTTATTGCATTTCCTAACTGCAGTACAAAGAATAGTAACTATTCTGATTATTACCATCCTCTGTGCTGTCATTTTTGTGAAGCTATAACAGGGCTCAAATGCATAATTGTCTCTTAAGTTTATAATAGACAAACTAAGAAATCATTCTCACTAGAACAGAAATACTGATGCTAATTCTTTTTAAATTTTTAGTATGTTATTTTATGGATTATTACCAGCGGTCTAATGTTACTTTTGAAAAAAACGTAATTTTAGTGTAGCATTCCAAAATATTAACGCTGCATTATTTTATCATACATGTATTTTTTGTAGTTTTCCAATAATGCATTGGATGTGACATGCTAGAAAGTAATACTGTATTGATGATTGGCTAATGATAGGCTTTTGTTGTTTTGCTCATTATTTGTACAAAGATTATAAAAATATAACTTTGATCTAATAGTGCTTGTATAGATTTCTCCTCTCCACTTTTCCTGTGACTTTGCTTTTATTCCAAGTGTACAGTTAGGCAAAGATATGAAGCTAATGTCTTCAGAAATGTTCTGGAAGGCCGGGATTTTTTAAATAGAGTTTAATTTTGATTTCCATGTGTTCTACAGCAAATAATAGAAGAGGTGACTGATAAAATGCTTTTATAAAGTTACAAGTATACTCAAATGCACGTGCTGGCCATATTTTTTTGTCTTTATAGGTCATAACAAGCACTACTAAAATTGGCCAGACATCTCCACATGTCCCATCTTTTCTTTTTCATGATTTCCCAGTTAACTACTGAATCTTTTTTTTTTCTGTGAGTAAAGAAAGATGACAGAAGAAAACAGGGAAGGCACAGTGCTGGATCACACAACAAGCTGAGCTCTCAGTGCTTAAACAAGTTAGTATTTGGCAGAACAGAAGACCTTGCTACTGGTAGTCTGTTGCTACAAGTCACCCTCTTCAACTGTATTGAGATGCTAGAGCCTCCTTTCAGTCCTTATTTTTAAAGCTTGCTAATAACTTCAGTAACTATTAGATGTGTTGAAGCAGCAGTTTTATGGACTAGACCACAAGGAAAATACCACTAAACATTTCATGTGTGGGGGGGAGGGGGGAGGAGGGGGGAAAAGCTCTTCTAAGATCTACAGTAACTCTCCATAGTATAAGTAGTATACTAGATATTAACTGAGACAGGGTAAAAATTGGGTAATCCCTTACCCCTTCGGTCCCTTATGGCTTTGTCATGAAAGCTACAAATTAATAGCGGCAGTATGGGTAGAGATAACACAGTAGCAAATTCTGCAGAAACCATCATTGAAACCATTCAATAAAGACATGCTTCATTAAATTTTGTCAGGACTTCTGTTCACTGTAATATAATCTGAACAAAAATACTGCTGTTTTCACCGGTTGTCATCTATGCATTTAAGATTAGTGAAAGACTTAGGGGTGTAAGGAATCTGGAAAATTATTTGTATGATGTTAGATGATACTATAGTGAGTTAGATGTAGTTAGACTTGCTATCATTTTAATCATTAGATAAAGACAGTATAAAGATGTATAAACTGTGTTACATATAAAACTTGTAAGTACAAAAATCTTGGAAGCTAGAATGACTGTCTCTTTTTGGGACTGTACTGTCCAAAAGATACTGTCAAAAGTTATTACTGAATATTAAAGTAGACAGTCTATATGAAATAAATAATAAATGCTTTGAACAGCTAATATGAAGGTCTTCAACGCATATGGGCAATTCTGAAAACTTATTCCTGGTGGCAACTTAATTTCAAAACTACATTAATGAAACCTACCTGTATGCAAATTGGTGATATTTTATATGAGTGTGTGATGTTTAAATTAAATCTTTAGATGCAAGCAGTGATTGTTTATTTGAAGCAGCTGATCCAGGCATCCAGAAGAGGAGAAACAACTATCAGCTTCTTCCTGATGAATATTTAGGATCTGCATCAAAAGAGCAATCAAAGAGCATTTCTGTAACAATGATTGCAATGTACTTGCATTCAGCATTCATACTGGTGTTAAGGTAACTGAAACGTGCATTACACTTAAAGGATAATTATATCAGTCGGAAAGTTTGTTAAACTGAAAGGGGAAGTGAGTAAAGTAAAAGTTCTACACTTATTCAAAGACATCATACCAGAAGTTCAGGGCAAATGCCCGCCATTTGCCAAAAGAGGAGGTGAGGATAAAAAAGAAAGGTGCTGTGGTTAAGCAAGATGGTGAAGGAGGCTTAGAAACAAGAACACATTCTTGCGTAAGTTTAAGTTGAGTCTAGAGTAGACAGATTACTTGTAGAGCCCAAAGTAGATTAAAAAAAAAAAAAGCAGCTTTTATGTATAAAAATTGTAAATTATTTCAAATACATTATAAAGTTGAAGCACCAGTTCTGCTCTGAGAAGTTCTGAAGGTAGGAGAGTGCCTATATAAGAGAAGGCCATTGCAGAAAGAAAAAGTTTTTTTTATAAATTTGCTGTTGGATGACTTGGCTGGAAAAACAAAGAAAACCTGCTGGTCAGTAATCATCATCTTTGTAGCAGGCAATTGGTAGGAGTCATAATAAACATTAGAATTCCTGGTTTCAGAAGCAATATAGTATTTTGGGCCAAAGTCAACCCAGCTTTTATTAATGAAAGATGTACTTTACAAACCTGCATGAGTTCTTCAGAAGAGTCAATAAATCTGTAGGTAAAAGATCCATCTGACAGGGTGCTTGCATTTCTGGAAGGCAAAACTGGGGAAGGTAACATAGCTCTGCAAGGTGGAAGGAGAGAGCTGCAGTGTAGTAGGTGGCAGTCTGTAAAAGCTTGAGTGACAGAGCTGCTCTTTTCTGGCTGAGGGGCTCTAGGCAATTGAGCTGCCTTTACATGCTGTGTGTTTTAAGCTAAGGAACTTCTTCCTATGAGATGCTGCAGATGCCAAAAATTTAAGGAAGAAGAATTAATTGAGAGCTATTAAATACTACACTGCTTTTACTTCAGGGTGTGCTTGAACTCTAGGCTAAGTTTTTTGGCATTTTTTTTTTCTTTTTATTTTTGTTTGAGTCTTAACTCTTAGTGCTGCAGTTTGCTTACCAAGCGTGTGTTTTCTTTCTTTATGAAAAGTACTGTTTTATTTTTTGTTTGTTTGTTTGTTTTCTAGAGAAAGCAGGATTGTGGGGAAACTGGACACTGTTTGGTCCCTGGCAAAACTTCCTAGTAGCTTTTTTCTTCATTTTCTTTCATTTATTTTAACCATAAAACTTTTGATTCTTAGGCTGCAAGACTAGAAATTAAAGAGAGATAACCTTTTGCCAGGGATGTGTATTATCTTCACAAATGTCTGCTCTCGGATCAGGGAGATTAAAAAAAAAAAAAATGTATTTTAAGTATGTGCCTGAATGATGCCTTTATATCCAAGTATGTGAAGATTGTACCATTCTGTGCACGATCCTATCTGAAGTGATCTTTGCCTATAATTTCAGCTCTGGGCTTGGGCTCTGCCCCAGATGGTTTCTTTTGTGCCTTCTCTCCCATGTCTTGGCTTGCCCAATTTGATTGCGGTAGGGATAAGAACTGGATGTGGGTGTGGAGTAGAAAATAAGTTGAAAAATATTAGTAAGCAGAAAAGAAGCTGCAGGAGGGGAGGTTCATGTGGTGATTGGAACTGGACTGAGAATGGGATCATTTTGGCTGGAGTGATGAGATGGACGTGCTAGACAAGGAGCCTGACTTACTATTGCTTGTTCTGAGGGGACAGATCTGCTGATAACTTGTTACTCCATCACTGTGATGACTTATGATGGAATTCAGGGGATTTTGGTTTGCCAACCAAACACCAGGTTAGGAAGGGTGTAACAGATGAGCCAGAAGTCAGAAGAACAGACAAGATAGGCTTGTGCCAGAGGGGTGGCATGCTGCACTGAAGAGGTGGAATCTATGCCTACTTTGTCATTGACTCTCCTGTGTTTCTGGGTAAACCACTAGAATCTAACTTTTCCTTGGTGGTCACTAGCTTTACGCCTCTCCCTGTGCATCCCTTCCTGCTTTACCCGCCCTCCCAAAAAACAAACTGTGGATCTGCTTTGCAATAGTGTTTAGCAATCCTCGCTCTAGCCTGAGTCCGTCAACAGTACTTTGAATGTCTGGAGTCTATATAAATGGTGCAAGAACCTGGACATGCGGTTCTTAGGCACATAAAATTAGCAAGGTTATTTTTAATTCATCTTATTCTGCATCAGTTAGTAATTGATTAAGTACTCCAGTATGAGTGTTTTGTAACTAATTTTGTAAAAAATGTTGGTTAAGTATTCAGATATTATTGGGATGAGCAGATACCTAAACTAGAGGAAGTAAACCATTTTTTGAGTGTTTTTGAACAGCATTCAGCAAGTGTGAAGATGTATACTGAATAACAAAGTTGAGCATTGTACTCTTCCTACGGACACGACTTTGTTTATCAAGTATGGCAAAATGTATTAGATATAGATATTCTGTGTAAATCCCTCTAATCCTTCTCAGTGTACTGACAGTTCATGTTTCTTCTTCTATTCAGAAAATATTATACCAATATGCCTATAAAAAATTCTTATATAATTATAATATGTAATCATTATTATTATTACACTAAATCCTAGGCTACCTAACAAGTAAGAGAATTTCACAAGTTTATATTTCCTATGCTGAATTTTGAAAAATGCATTCCGTTATCTTGGTTCCGTGATGAATAACTACTTACAAGCGTCACTCAAAAGGAATGTCACAGCTAATTAAACAATTGTTTTTCTGCAGTGGAACAAGTTCTGTCACTCATGAATTAATATCATTGTTTATAATATGTCAGCATGTAACAGTGATGCTGTGGTTCTAAAATCCTGACCAAAATTTTTGATTTCTAGAACTGTGTTGTGTATGTGCTATGTTTGTGCTATGGATGTATATTGTTAATGTGCTATATATAGATATGCATATATTTATATATGTATATCATCCATTATTATCCCTCAGCTTTTCATATATGACTATATTTTATATAGTGATATATTTTATATAGTCATATATTCATATATTTCAGTTTATTGGAGCCCCATGTGCAATAAAACACCGTTGTTTTTAGGAAAATCAATCTAGTGATCAGAATAGAAAGAAATATCAAACTGTCTCCCTGTTTTTGGTATGGTTTGTGTTAATCTTTTATCCCATACTCATTTAGGTGTTTGGGTATGTTGCTATGGTGTGTTTGGATCTCTATATGTCAGATATTCTGTGATAATTGCCTGGGGGCTTGCTTTTATTTCCAGTGTAATATGATATTCCCAGTACGTACTCTTTGAGGGGTGATAACATTTAAGTATCTTGTTTTTTAAAAGCAGTAAGAGGCTTCAGCTAAAGAAGCTGACAAGTGGTAGATTGTATCACACAGTAACTGCTAATGAAGGGATCTGAAATAGTCTAATGATTACCAAAAAAAAAAAAAAAAAAAAACTTCCCTAGGGTAGATTCAGCTTCCTGGGGAAATGCAGCAGCTCTTTTGAAACATGTGGTATCAGTCTAGTATGAAACTTTGGACTGAAACGCTACATCACAAACTTCTACTAGTTGAGAAACAGTATTATTTGCAATTCCTGAAATTATGAAGTTTATAGATCATGTAAATACTCAGAGATTAAGATTTCCCAGACGGCTTCAGAAGAACAGAGTGGTAGTTCCTATTTTTTTTTTTCCCCCGAGAGATTTTTTTTTTTTTAGTAGTATTGTAAAGAAAATGCAAAATAATCTGGGCTATTGCTTGCGCACATACAAGAATGTTAAATGGATTACATAAGCAGATCACATTTAAATCATAAAATTATTATTAGAAATCTCAGCATCTATCTTTGGTCTGAGTACAAGTTCAGTTCACATAATATCTACCCACTTGATTTCACCTTTTATTCTGACATGCTAGTAAACAGATTTAACTGATGAATGTCTCTAGCATTCATGCATCTTTTTTTTTTTCCAGAAAATTTCCCTCTTTTAAATATATTCTGAGAGATTTAGTGTAAATGCTAAAGTTCAACTAATTGCTAGTAGGAGAGCAGTCCTCGCTGTAGCAGCAGGCAACTTTGTTATTGCTGGGCTTCCAAGTTTTGTTTTAAATTGTGGGGGGAAGACATCTTCTGACCCTTCAATGTCTGTATCAGTAAAAATATCATGTTTAGAATGATGTATTTTATCTGCTTGCTATACAGCGTGCTGATTTCTCAATAGTTTCTTCCTTTCCTGCCAGCCCCTAGCAGTACGATGCTGATTCACTTACATGTTAATATATTAAAAAAAAAAAAAAAAAAAAGTCAAACATGCATCTTTTACTATCCGTAATCCCCCAGCAATTGCTTTTTACACAGATGGTTGATGCAGTAATGAACCAGTTATGAGGGGGCAGCTCGCAAATATAAATAGTCCCTTTTTACAAGACTGTTGCCAAGGTCAGCAGGAGGAGGGCGGAAGGTCAGAAGTAGCTCCTTAGCCACAGTCACATCTGGAGCAGAAACAAGCTCGCTCTTTGTGTGGAGGATTTTGGCAGTGCTTGAGGCTTGCCAGAGTTTAGATGCTAAAATCCTGGACAATGGCAGAGAACTAAATTGTGCATACATTGATGAACTATGCGTGGACATTGATGAACTATGCTGGAAAGTACAGTTTGTCAGCATAATAACCACTTTTCTGAATGCTCCCTAACTCTGATATCTGCATGTTTGGAAAAACAACTGTTACCACAGAAATACAGGAAAAGCCATATCCGATGAGCCTTTCATAAAGCAGTGATCTGACCAATGAAATATGACATCTTAATTATACAGGACATCTGGCAATCTTAAGAGGTTCAGTCTCTATTTTCCTCTTCACAGAAGTGATATTAATTTATCAGGAGAAGCATTTTTGGACAGAGTGGTAACTGTTCAAGATAGCACTTCTGGCACTTGGTTTTGACCTCTAAGCTTGTTTCTGCCTGGCAGTGGCTTTTGGTATTGTCCAAGTGTAGGCTGCTGTCTTCTGAAAGAAAAATATTTTTGTTTCGTCTTTTCTGCCAATCTCAGGTAGCCTATGTCATCAGCATTTTATAATGCACAACTCAAATTGCATCCGAGTGGAAAGTAAGTGTTTATAATCTCCAAAAGGCGTAGTGCTAATGTGATTATTTTTACAGTTTCTTCATTTATACTGGACTTCAAACAGTCTCAGGGTAAGATGCGGGGGGGGGGGGAAGGCAATTCAGAGGATGCAGCTGTTTTCTTTTTGCTACAAGGAGTGCATCCCAGTCGAGGAACATGATGGTTCTGAAAGAACCTTGTAGTTCCCTTTCTCTTCCTTTACCTTTCATGTTCAGCATGTTAAACTACTGGAGTACATTAACTTTTTCAGTTATTGCTGATCAATGTGGTAGTTCACTAAACAAATATTTTACTTTTGACACTCATTACACATACCCAGTCTAGAATAACAACATAAAGTTGAATTTCTGAATATATACTCGAGATGGACCATTAATTATCAAAGCTGATATTAAATCAAGCCTTGTTCCGTGGAGTATCACTACAGTGTTAAATATGGAACTTATTCACTTAACCAAATTCAAGACCTTTTATATTAAAGTTCAGACTAATAGGGTATTGCCATATAGACTTGGGAAATTTTTAAGAATACTTTTAAATTACCTTTTGGCAATCTGCATTTGTCTCTTTCTATAGAGGCTATGCATCTAATTCAGATAAATTGTCGTAGGTTAGAGAGAGAATGGATGTGTTGGTATATGACTAAGCACGATAGCACTGTGGTAAAAAGACTTAAACTTGTCCAGTTTCTGCTACAGCAGATAAGAGAGCAGATTATAAACCAATTATTATCTGAGATGGCGTGGAGGCGGGAGCAGTATTAGGTTATTGTGGGCATCACTTGCGCACTGCAGTGGCTTTACTAAATTACTCATTAGCCCTAAAGAATGGCGAGTTACCTTAGTTACTTTATCTGTATAGCTTGATACACCCGTAGACCATTCTAAATTTCAAATGATAATTCCGTTTGAATTTAAGTTTCAGGAGTTGTGTACATACTTATGAGCACCATGAATATCACAGTGTGGCACTAATCACAGTAATATTAGAAGCTGCAACCCTTTTAAGAGGAAAGTTTTCCAGGAATTTCTTTGGGAAGGGCATTAACAGCCTCTTTCCAAGAAAGTTTATTCAATGATGAAAAGATGTAGTGTGAGCAATGTGGTTCTTATAGCTGTGAATCATCAAGTATTTTTTTTGAAAACTATTTTGGATCCCTTCAAGTAATAGTGAAAGAAGAGCGATGGGAGAAGGTATTTGGAAGATAGAGAAATTAGCTTCTAGTCTCTCTCTGCATATTTTCCTGCCATTGGAAATATTAATATGTCTTGTATTTAATAGTTAATATTTATATATTCCCTTTTTATTTCAGGATGCAATACCTGTCCTAAAAAACTAACAACCAAGAGTAATGATTAAAAAACAAACAAAAACTAAAGGTATGAGCCACTAATCAAGTAATGGCTATATGTCATGATGGGGACATCACTCTTGAGTGATGTTGATGCTATTTCTGCCCCTTCCTCCCTCCTCCTCTGCCACCCCCCTCAAAAAAAAAAAAAAAAAAAAAAAAAAAAAAAAAAAAAAAAAAAAAAAAGGAAAAACAAACAAGCACCATTTTCATTTTAAAGATATTCAACATGTTCAGGTATGGAAATACAGTTTGGACACACAGGTTATTATAAATTTTGCACAAAGTAATATGTGAAGGAAAAAAATAGGAGCTTGCCTGGAGTTTAAAAACTTGTTGCCTAATCTGGGGCTACAGACATGTTGTACATTAATCTTAATTCTGCAGTTGCTTGAAGTGAACATTATTTATTATGGCAAGCATAATAACATTAAGGATGTTTCTGTAGTGGTATTTTCTATAGTGGATTTTATTCTGCTCATGAGCTGTTATGAAGAGTGAACATAAAAAAAAGTACTGGTAGAGTTGCTATTTTCAATTTTTATTTTAAATAATTTTAAAACAACATTAGTTGTATTTTAGGAATATTGCATAACTCAAAATGCAGAAAAGATATGGCAAAACTTACAAATTTTCTTGATATATTGGCAATTAACATTGAACAACTGATAAAACCTACTCAACTGTTTTCTATTGAAATGTGACACAGATGCTTAAATGTGCCATTGTGGAATAAAGTTCACTTCTTATGTAATACTTTTGACCTTCCTCAGTTTGTAGCACTTTGATTTTCCTGTAAATGTGCTTGCCTTTTTTAAAATGTACAAGTGTCTATCAAAGGTGGTGGTGGGAAAAAGGGGAAACCTTATTCAAAAAGGAGCTTGGTATTATGGATGAGAAATATAGGCAAAGCATATTTCAATTATTTTATATAGTTGAGGTCTGTTGTTATATTTGAATCCTGAAACTTTCTTTTCCGTAAGTGCAACATGATTTCCTTGTAGGATCCCTGCTGAAATGGATATCAGTAAAAACTGTCAAAATGTTATTTTTTTTTTACATAGAATACAGAACACTCTCACTGTGCACAAAATACATGTTCTCTTTTGTTTGCTGTATAGAATGAATAGTAAGGGACTTAGATGGCTGCTGATGTTGGACAATGTGTTTAGCAGAAGTACTGCAAAGTGGCAAGGGGAGGCCTGTAGCTGTGAGGCCAGTAAGACTGACTGAAAAAAATGTTCTTAGAGCTCTTCAGCATTTGTAATGTCTCAGTGAACCTTGTCTCAAAACATATCAGAACTTGCAAAGCTAAGTGTAGAGGTAACAAAGTTGCATTGTAATTGAGGTCCGGGATTGCTCTTGTCCTGATGTGGATGAGAGGGGAAAGGCCTTGCTTCCGTGTGGTATGGGAATGCCAGCAGTGTGCCCTGGCAGGAGAGACACTGCAGCTCCCCTCTCTCCTTAAACGTTCCTGTGTTGCAAGTGACAGCTGGTGGAGCCCACGTTTCCCTTCTCCCTTGGTCTGCTAATGTTCCTAGAGATGCGACCTTCCTTGGACCGCAATTCCATCCTCCAATCCCACATCTGCTCTGTGTGTATCTCACTGAACTGAGTAGCTTGTGGCGGTAGGTGTAGGACAGTTACCAACCTCTTTAGAGTTGATTGCTGTTTTTAGAATCAAACTTTATCAAATTAGTTTCCATTTTATGAAACTACTATGCTGTATAAAATATTTCATAGTGAAGTTTGCAGAATGAATTGATGCCAACAAATTAGAAGGCTTTTATCAATAATTAATTCTCCCTTTTGTGGGAGGAAGAAGAAGGGGATAGAGATGACTGCTTTAGAGATTTCTTCAAATTTGCTAGCATCGAAAGCAAAAATTGACTTTTTTATCTAGTAGGGATGGGGTAAATTAAGGAGTTTATAGCAGAGGTAGAGCTCTACTCTTAACTTTGGAATATCTTTTACTGCTGGGAGTTTTTTGGGGGAAAAAACTATGTTAGGAAACAAAACAGAAGGCAGCACCTGCAAACAAGATATATTTGCATATTTAAGAATGGTTCTGTTTTGATTTTTCCTGTCACATATAGATTAAGATTATTATTTGAAATCGTCTACTAACTATCATTTTTTCCAGTTAATATGTCAAAACATGAAGGGCTCTGTGTGGATTAATATTTTAGCTCTACCATAGTGTACCTTTTTCCTAGAAAAGAGAATGTCCCCAAAGACTTCAAACATGTGCAGACTTTAATTTTCATATATTTTGGCAATTAGTGAAAACCTTGTTGTGAACAAAAGAGCATTGAAACAACTAATTTGGTATGCTGCAACTGTCAAATTTTACTCAGATGTGCCCAGCTTGACTCTTACAGGTCATCTGCCAGGAGTGGGGAAGAAAAGGAGAAAAACAAACAAGACCAAACCCCAGCCCAGGCTTTCTGTTTGTCTGCAAAGGATTTCTTCATCACATTCTTAATTTCTTTGTTTTTTTAAAACAGAGTATGTGAAACTCAAATGGTAATATTTGGAAGATGACAATAGAAATTATTTTGCCCCACAAGTCAAAATTAAACTGAACATTATGTCACTTGCCTAAATATTTATTATGTCTATTTCTTTCTTGATTGATCAAGTACCTTGTGCTTTTAGAATGAAAGATAGTGTTGCATGAGTCTTGGGATTTTAGCTATTTAAGCAATTTTCCTGCAATATAAAACTAAATATAATAATTTGGTTGCTATTGTTTTTAAGAAGTCTCACTGGCTTTTAGGTAAAATGGAACGTGTCACTTTGTTCCTATGTAAAAGCTGCTAAGGATCAGGTGGCGGAGCCGCACTGAAACGCTGCATGTGAACATCGAGAGTTCCTGCAGCCTGTGTCATGCTGCGTCGGCCCTGTTTTGAGCCCCCACATCCAAAAATGCTTGCATAATTGGGTACTGTTTTGTGACTTATTGCTCTCTCGGGGATATAGTTGCATGTGAGCCAGATTGGCAACTTTCCCAGCTTGCATCACTGGCAGCTGTTTTGCTCGAGGCAGATGGCTTGGGAGAGAGGCACCCATAAATTATGGCTTTGCTCCTTTTCTTAAATCGTTTTGTGAGAGGGAGAACCTGATGAGGTGACGTTTTGAAGTGCCTTCTTGTACACTCTACCAAACTGTGTCAAAATAATAACTTTCACAGTAGTCTTTTTTTAAAAGAATTCTAGAGAAGTTTAAAAACTATAATAAAGTCGGCAAGACAAGGTTCAGTTATATTAAGAAGCATTACTTTACCTTTTCTAGTTTGTGCCTCAAGGAGACTCATTTACTGGTGACCATGCCTTCCACTCCTCCAGTGAGCTCCAAGAGCTACCTTTACTAAAGACTGCTTCTGGAATTCATCTCTCTTAAGTATGTCTTTGCATGTGTTGGAGAATTATGCTTGAATTGAATTCACACTTGAGGATTACAAAGAGGAAACATCAATAATTTCCTATTGCGGAAGTCCTAAGTGTTTAGACTTGATGGCAAGTTCCTAAGGTATTTGGAAAGGTTTCTAAGTCTAACTTGGGCCCAGCGAGGGCTCAGATTACTCAGGGAGAGAAAAATGGTCTCTGACAGAGGATTAATCTCTAGCAAAATTTATCACAAGGCAGTTTTCCTGTTTTCCCTGAGGAAATAAACATCTTTGGTAGAGGTGTGTCAGAGCTTTAGGTCTCCTAGAATATTGGTCCAAGCTGCTTTCATACTTGAGATATTATTAATTCTTTGCCTCCTTCTCTTATTTCAAAGAAGTCCTTGCTAATGTCTAAGCTCACAAACTGGCCACAGAAGTCAAGTCTATCTGTCTTGGTCATATATATATGTATGTATGTATCTATATATATATATTTATGACCAGGACATTGGTATGATATATGACCTATATATATATGTATATATTCATAGATTGATTTCCATTTTATTAATAAACCTAAGTGGTTTAGCTTTGGGGGTAATTAGAGGCATCTGTTTATTTCTGTTTGTATTTCTTTTTTTTTAAACATTTATCCAAATGCTGGATTTGCTTGTTTCACTAGTGAGAGGAAATGTTGAAAAGTAACGGTTGTCTTCTTTCTCTGCTAAGCTCATTATGTATTTCCTCTCAGTTTATGTAAAAGATACTGTGCATATCCTTGTCTAGAAGTGTTTCTGCTGTGAGTTTTGAAATAATGATTTTTAGTAATAATGCTGATTTGAGACAGAAGGATTTTTCTGTGCATTTATAGAGATGAAATGATTTAAAGCACTTGAGTTAGGCTACATATGACATAAGAGCAAAACATATTTAAAACATTCACAGATAGACACTCTCTTTCAACTAAAATCATCTCCTCTGAAAATTCCCAGATTTTTCTCTCCTAAATAAAAACAAATAAATAAATAAGGAGGGATTTAGGGAGGGAAATAGTGGACACTAAAGTAGACCTATCAATAGTTATGGGCTGGATGCAGAAATCTATTACATTAGGCTTTATGTCTTCTGTATATAAAGAATAAAAATGGTCCCTTCAGGCCTAATATTCCATGATTTCGAGCGTGCCTCCCTTTTCATCTTCTGCCTTTAAAGCTTAGCCTGACTGTTGTTCCTCCTTCACCGCTAAAAGAAACTTCCATCAGTTAGTGGCGTAATTGCACCACAGGGAACCCGGGAAACCTTGTCATCACAGAGCTCTGGAATAAGAAAAGGAGAATCCTGCCTGTGTGTGTTGAGATGTAGTTAGTAAGGGGTCTTTAGTATGTGTTACGCTTGATGGCTGCTACCTACCTAGTTTTCTTCTCTGAGCGAGAAAGAACCACCACAGTGAAGTGCAATAGTACAAATCAAAACTCTGTAGGAGAAGGGTTTAAAACTGCATGATTTTGTTTTTTAAACATGAAGACAGGAAAAGAAGCAACAGGAAAAGCTTTTAGGAATTTTCACTTTTACTCGAGACTGTTGTCCCCTTCAAATTTTGATAGATTTTTTTTTTTCCTCTTTTTTTCTTGACATCTATTCCCTCCTGATTAATTTCTGAATCAAAATCTCTGGTTACAATTATCGCAGTTAGTCTATGTCTGGCTTATTGCCCTCCTAGATCAGCAGACCTTTCTGTAGAAACAAATCCTAAGAAGTTGGACGGTATGAACCAACACAGAAAATGAAAAGGAGAGGGGGAAAAAAAAAGAAAGAAAAAATGAGAAGGGCAAGGAAAGATAATGTAGAAGGGATTATTATTTCTTTTCATATATTTCTGACAAAGTTCTGTCAACCTATTTGAGAATTTTTGAGCTTATGGCTACCTAACTTTGATTTTGTTCTTTTGTCTGAAATATATCTTTTTTAATTTATATTTATTTTGAACAGCATCTGTGATATACGCTTTTGTGTCAATGGTTTTGTTTCTAGTTCCATTGGAAAATTTAAGTAGCATGAATTCAACTTTTTCCTATGTATTTTTTCCTATATATATACATATGATTCCTTCTGTATTGAAATCAAGTTGGTGTACTCCAACTAGATCACTGGAGTAGTGCTCTGTGTGTAATTTTTGATGTCAGTGGTGTGGGTATTTTAATTTGTTCTTTCTGTCATATTAAAGAAGCTCTTTCATGTATTGTCTTTACTGTTTTCCCCAAAAACATGTATTTGTAGAGAGGGAGAGGAATATTGATCAACTTTTTTTCTTTTTTGAAAAACGTGAGTTTCAGATCCTGCTTTCCGCTGTTCTGCATCAAGGCAAAGGGAGGACAAAGTACTGCCAAATAAAAGTGCATTTTATAGCCACTCCTTGCGTGTTTTGGCAGCTGTGTATCACAGTGCAAGTATTTAGGAAGTAGGAAATCAGACTGGGCTCTGAAGGAAGAAAAGAGTGATCACCATTTTTGAATGGTAATTAAGATATCACTTAATTTGGTTACCCTCACTTCAAATTGTTCCTTCTTGAAAATTATTTAAATTATGATATTTGCACAGAAGGTGTTGGAGTGCTGTAGGGAGATGCTAGCCAGCTGTAGCTGCCTTGCAAAGGAAACTTTCACTGACTCAGCTCTTCCGAGCTATCCCTACGGTTTTACAAATTCAATAAGTGAGTTCGACATTGAGCTTCTGTTTCTCAGGAGCCCTCCTGTGTTTTGATAATTACTTGTTTTACATTAATTGAATATGATATCACCTGGTCCACCCAACCCAGGCTTTTTATCTTTGGGTAATGATAGTCAGTAGTAGCAAATAGGTCAGATTGAGGTTTTTCTCCCTGAAGTTCCTTGCTGAGGTCTGCCAGTTTACAGTTTGGACATCCTTACCCCCCCCAGGTTATGTTCAGACTATGGTCAGTAGCCATGACTTGATCGGGCTGTACATTTTTAACATCTTTGCTTATACTTGGTTTCTGTAGCATCCTGCAGCAGTAATTGCAGGATTTAATTATGCAGTATGTGAAAACCCTTCATTGGCTCTTTTTAAGCTGCTGTCTGATGATTTAATTAGATGGCCTTCATTTATGTGCTCATGAACAATACTGAATATTTTTTCCTTATAGACCTTCTGCATAACCTTGATAACTTCATAGGTTTTGTCATGTCCCCCTCGTCTTTGCCCTGAAGGTCCCCAGTCTGTTCCCATGGTATAAAATGAAGGCTATGATTGGTTATGCCACACTATAGATTTTACTCTTTTGAAGGTTACTAGAGTAAAATCTTATCTAGCATGTGTTGAATCAGGATTGATTAAATATTTGATTATTTATTTTGGCCAGTTTTCTTACTCGTTTGGTTTTTGTGTGCTTTAGAAGGTATTTGATTAACATAGGCATTTTGAATGTCATAAGTTAATTGACATCATTAATATCCTATATTAAAAAATCTAAGTGGCCCATTTCAGAATAAAAGATGTAATTAAGATGCCGTGGAAGATATTTTTATAGGTATTTATTTTAGAATCAAATCTGTAGTTCTTTCTGTAATAAAAAATATGTTCCTCTTTAATGTATAAGATATATAGCTTCCAGTTTAAAAAAAAAAAAAAACAAAAAAAAAACCTGCACAACTGTTTACTTCTTTCAAGAAGATCATGGGTCTTTTTATAATGTAGTGGCAAATTGAAATGGCCTGATAGGTGTGTGCTTTTGTATTTGGGGATTTTTTGTTCTTGTTTGTTTATTTTTAAATTCTTAATTTGTAATTGAGATAAATTTTTCTTAGTCAGAAATTGCTGGTAATTTTAACATCAATGGATATTCTATATGAAGTATTTAAATTCTTGGGATGTTCTGCTTTAAAACAGAAAAGATGAAAGTATTTATAGGAAAAGATGCAACTTGTGACATATATGCTGAAAAAAGCTACCTGTAGTAGTTTGAACAGGAGAATGGAATATAATTTATATAAAAGAAGCCACTGAAGAAAAGAAATAGGAAGCGTTGGATACGGAAGGAGGTAGTTTTTCTTTTCTGGAACTGTACCTTGAGCTACCATATAAAACATTTCAGAAAAAAATTGTGAAGTTTGAGGAGATTTTATTCTAACCAAAATGTGAACTATAGCTTGTTCAGCACTCAGTCTTTTGATAAAGTGCTTTGTTGCAATTAGATGATTAGCAATTAGTTGATTATTAACGTCTGACAGAGGCATCTGCAGACTCTTTCCCTAGATTGATGAGTTTACTGAGAGGCAAGGTGTAATTATGTTTCTAGTCTCCTTGTACTGCATAGGGAATCTCTTGGGAACTTCGCAGGTGTCAGGTAAACATAACATAAATGGTTATCTGTGCAAGACTCATGGTTCAGGGGACAAAGCGCATCTAGTCCAAGTAATTTTATTTAATCTAGACTTCTTTAGTGAGTAGGCATCGTTGTGCTTTTTTTTGTCATTTGAAACAAGCACAAACATCAAAACACTACCGTATGGAAAGAAATGCAGATGGACTGTTTATCATGACTGCATGAGAGGTGAATTAGCTCTCTGTAGCATATAGCAACTTGCATTCCCTTTTAATTTTCTGTTTCTGAAAGCAGTCTATTTGTAATACATTCTTTAGAATTTCAATATGTATTTTTCTCTTCTCCAAGAAGTATCTTTTCTGAACTTCCTGACACTTTAGTCAGAAACTTGTCTTGTCCATTAAGGTTTTTTCAATATTTAACTTGTGATAATACAATTGCTTCTGCAATCAGACTCATAATTAGTCTTTCATCTGCTTTAAAATTATTGCTTTTAGTTTGTTAGCGTGAGAAATTGAGAATATAGTTAAATTCCTGTGTATAGCTTCCAGCTATAGCACTGCCAAAGGGTTTGTTTGTCCTTCATGATGTAGCATCTTTTTAGTCTCCTTGGCCATTTTCTTCCAGCTTGCTTGAATCTCTGTAATGTCATTGGTCCTTCATCTTCCTTAACAGAATGAGTTATTAAAAAAAAAAAATGTGTAAAACTTGCACCTTGTGTCAGTTCTGAAAATAAAAATACAATTAATACAATCATTTAGAAGTGGTGCTGTTTAGCAAATTAGAAGCTCTGTACCTGTGAAAAGCACTAAATCTTTGAATCTCCTAATTAAGAGCAAGTCATTGCTGGGGGTTTTGGAAGTACAATTGCTTGACCATACCTTCAAAGTAGGTAAGATCTGTGCATAACAGTCTATATTAGAAAGGTGATACTTAAAGTTGCTCTGCTTTTTTCCAATATGGTAAATTGATAGTGTCAACACACCAGTAAATGTTCTAGCTTTTACTATGTATTACTTTAAAGCAATGTCAAATTGTAAATGTGAAAAGGATGTTTTAGGAACAATTTCTAGATTTTGCTAGAAACAACTTTAAAAAGGATTATAGGTTTCAGATGAGTGCAGTTTCAGAATGAGTGCCGAATACAGGAACATGACAGCAGCTATACTGGACCAGAGGAGTAATCCACCTAACACTATTTTTTTTCCCTTTAATGGTGATTAGAACCATATGCTCTGAAGAAAACGGCTTATAATGTGCAATTAAAGGATCTGCACATAGCAGGTTTTTAAACTCCACCCTCCCTCTCCTAGTTGCCATAAATTACTGGTTGGCCTTTACTCTGAAGTGCAAATCTGACAAAACCTAGAAGGAACAGGAAATGACCTAAGTGTGGTTTTAGCCAACTTTTTTTTTTTTTTTTTTCCTCTCATTACCTACCTAAGAAAAAGCTACTTTCCCTTGATAGACAAAACACCTTTTGTAACATTTTAGAAACTTTGGAAGATCTCATAAAATAGAGAAGGGAGGACTAAGTAAACATAACAAGCAACCAGAACACAGAAAATTTTCTAAAGTGTGCAAAGTGGAAGCTAACCTGCTGATTCTCTTGTTTTCAAAGGCAGAAGTAAAATGTCTTCTAAAAATACTGTTTTTCTATTTGCAGGGTTTAAATACTGATTTTAAGAATAAGGATGCTGAAGACTTTCTTGAATCTTTAGTGCCGCAGTGGAATGTTTTTGCTATGCTTTCATAATTATGCTGTGGATAGGCTTATTAAAAACAATATGTTAGCATCCTCACACTCTGAAGCTGACATTAAAGTTTTCTTAGCTACGGTTCTTGACGGTGTGTATTAAAGGTTATTGTGAAATCTGGTGGAAACGCTGTGGTGGTTGGACCCCTGTGTGTTCATGTATGGCTCTTAAATGTCCAGGTGAAGATACTATAGGTACTATGTAATGTTCAGAGTGCATGTTGCTAAAGCTGTTAAGGGGAAGCAAGTCTCCTCTGCTGGGATAAGATTTTAGATTTCATACTGCAGTGAGTGCTTAATTTTATATGAAGACAATGCTTTTCATGAAAGAGTGTAAAAGCCCATGAATGAGCCCAGGTGATAGGGGTGCTAAATGTTCAATTTTAGTGAAGAGTGCCCAGGCTTCACAAGCGTGAAAGACTGTCTACTTCACAACCTTCTGGGCATTTCATCCTCTTGCATTAATAAATTATATAGTCTCCAGAACTGGGTAAGTGTTAGAATCTGAAGAGTATGCTAGTTATCTTTTTCCAGCACCATTTTCACAAGAATTTTGGTGACTGGTAAATTATCATCTTGATCCGAGGTGCCTTAAATATCATATTCAGTATTTTCTTAGTATCAGAATTTGTTTTGACTATGATGATCTGTCCACTGAAGTGTCTGCTGCTTGGTCTGCAAGGTTTTGCAACTGAACTTTATCGAAGTAATGCCACTTCTGCTTTACCACAGTTATACTGCAGATGCATCACTTGTAGCATTGTGCTGACTATATATGAAATACTGAGTAGCGTACTCCTCAAAATCTGGTCTCTACGCAGGGAGAGAGAGATCTTTTAAAATACTGAAATAGGACTTACAGGTTGCAGTGTTTGTTTCTGTATCATTAAATTATATTGGTTGACGAAGCTAATTGATTGTGAACTGTTATACCAGACTGAAAATAAAAGCAATAAAGCTAGCATCAGTCTTGGCTGAAAGAGTCGTGAAAAGAAATGAATATGTAATGTAGCCTTTTTCATATTTTAAAAGATTAGTTTCTCATATGGTTGTAGAATTTTGGTTCTGAAAGAGGTGATTTCTTACAGAGTTTCTGAATCAAGTTGCTATGGTGTTGGTATCATTGTTTAGCTAACTCTATGCTTGGTTGCTATGGAAATACTTATTTAAGGAGCTAATGCCTAATGGTGTTGAACAGATGCTGCTAGCAGTGAGGAATCTTTTCTATTTGACCAATGAAGGACTTGGTCAAAAGTAGAAACTAATTTTATGTATTCATTTTTTCTCCATTAAAATTTTGGATCATGGAGTGCTAATGGGTGATGTCAAGCAGATCAGTTTTTCTTGTATAAAAAGCATGCTGGATTTCCTGAATAAAAAAAAAAACTCTAAGAAAAATAAAGAAAATTCTCTTTAGAATCGTAACGTAGAAAAAATCTTGACCATGTATTTTGAATATCTGCATAAATGTGAATATTACTCAATGTAAATGGGAAACTCTTGGTCTTTCAAGTGCTTAGAAGTGAGTAAAAAGTATTTAGAATACTATGGTTTTGTGGTTTACCTTAAATTATTTGGAACATATCTGTATGTACTTATCCTTCCCAAAGTGTTCTGTCAAGCTTTTATTTTTCCTGAAGACATTGTTTTAAATGCTTAGTGTACTTTTATAGTAGTTTCAGTGCTCTTAACTTGAGAAGAGTGTGGAGGGAAGAAAAAAAAAAAAAAAAAAAAAAAAAAAGCTTTTACTAGACCAAAAATTTAAATTAAGACGCATTTTAAATTCCTCTTTGGCAGAGTGGACACCCATGCAGCAGAGGGCAAGGAGACTCCACTCAGCATGGCTAGCACTCCCCTCACATAGGCGCTCCATGCAGGCCCTCGCTGCACCAGCATGGATATTTTTCAGAAAAGTATTTTCTAGCAGTATACCACTTACTGTCTTGCCCCTTTCTTAATCTGTTTTTAGTTTAGTTAGACTACAGACTAGTCAAAGGAGGGCTTATTTCCTTTTTCTTTGTAACAATTTACATTGCTTGTACCCTTTGATTGAACTATAAACCGTATTAGGAAAGGTCCGTATAACGGCAAACATTTTTAGCAGGTGTTTTCCAATGTTGCTCACTGTACGTGCTTTCTAAAACAGCCAGACTGAAATTTGGTAAAATTAGGTTTGACTAAGCATCTATTGAACTGAATATAGTAATTCTTCTGAATTAGGGCTGTGGAGAAGACATTGTGTGCTTTTTTTTTTTTTTTTTTTTCTCCTCTCTTTATTGCAGTGAAGGAAATTCCCTGCATGGGATTTTAACCACCTTTTTAGCCTGCTTTGAATGACATGTTTCAGTTTGGCATAAGCGCATTGGAAAATGTTGGAGGCTGAGTCAGAAAAGGAGTTTTTGTAAGGTGGCTCATCTTAATTGTGTTGATGTTTGTTTGTTAAGCAAAATACAAATTCCATTTTCTTAAGGTGTTTTAATTTGTTTGCCTGACAATGAGCAAGGCATACAGCCGGGTTCAAAGCTGATCAAGCAATCTTAAAAAATTGGGAAGTGTATTCCTGCATGGCCCTGCGTGTGCGGGAAGGTTGGACTAGATGACCTCTAGAGGTCCCTTTTAACCTTAGGCATTCTGTGATTCTATTATTCTGTGATTCTATTCACTGATCTTCGGATGCCCCAGAGTGAATTGAACTGGAGGACTCTAGGATTAAAGTGAGGCTGCTGTGAGAACTGCCCCTCCAGGCTCACAGGTGCTTTGGTATCCCTGGGCTGGGTTCCTCACCTCGGCAGCAGTTCATCTCCAGTGTTAGAGCCCGCTCCAGCTTCGCTTGTTTTATGAGGCCTGTTCCTCCTAGATCAGGTGCCCCTCTCGGACGAGGTGAGGAAGCCTGTTACGTGCAAGTAGGGTTACAAAACCCTGCTTTATAGAGGACAGCTCTTTCTGCAAGACATCTTGTGCTTGCAAAACCAAAGATTGCTGAGACTGAGCCTTTTTTAAGGTCAGTTCGCTTTTAAGTAAACTATATTTCTTTTTACTCCTTTATTGCTGTAATATCAGTGCAGCTTTGGGAATTTTTTGTAACTTTTATTGGTGGTCCATAGTAAATGCAGTTCTGACTCCCCAGAGAAAATGCCAGGAATACTCCCTATTGAGTATCCCTGGGTGAAGTTATAAGGCATGCAGCTGAGCTGAGCCAAGTCTAGCAGGTACTGAGACACTAAATGCAGTTCTTTGCAGGTAGTTTGTGAGTAGAATTCCATGTTACAGAGCAAATACTTTAAACAGAAACATTTTTGTGAAGAAGCAGAATTGATCAGCTGGTCTATCTCAGACTCTCTCCCACCTTTGTCCGTCAGAGCAATCCTGTTCCACAGTGGGTGTCTTAAGGAATATACTGCTGGTCTCTGCGCCTTTCGCAGTGAGGAATTGGTTTGAGGGGCTTGGGGGAGGCTTTCTGGATTTGAGTGCCATCTTGTGGTCTAATATAAGCATCCAAGAAAAGATAATAAACCCCCTTTAATTATTACCATATAAAGATTTAATTACTGAAGATATTTACCAACTCATATTTACTGTGGAAAAACATTCTCTGTGTAGTGATCTCTATTTTTTTGCCTAGTAGAAGGGATTGTAACTTTCATCCTGCAGCTTTTATCAACTCATGACACTTGCCAGTGAGTATTTTTTTCCCTTCTGCAAATTCAAACCTTTTTCTGTACTACAACAATGCTCAAGTAAAGGGGCTGTCACTCAAGAGTCTAGGACTGGACCTTTCTAGTCTTACAGATTGACCTCCAAGTTATAAGAATATAGTCTGTGTGTGTGTGTGTGTGTGTGTGTGTGTATATATATATATATATAGCTAAAATGCTGAATAAAAGAGGTGGTGCCATTTAAAATAGCTGCAGTTTCAGGACTGGTTCAGAAAAATTCTGGAGTTTGCAAGGGTGTGAGTATTAACATCTCATTTACAACAAATCAGCTAATGCACCACAGTTTAAAGAACAAAAATACTAGAAGAGCTGAAGGGGGAGAAGCCTTTCTGGGTCCCTCAGTGGTGGTTGCAAGCAAGGTCGTGCACCTATGGGCCGTTAGTGCCAAAGGTTGCTGTTACAACTAACAAAAGTCTAAGGCTCATGTGGGCGTCTGAGCTTTGCTGCTTTCTGAGTCAATAGTCAATGAACCAGATTAACGTAGTCATCTCTGCTGTGCTTTGCAGGACAGATGGAAACCAAAAGATTTGCCTCTTTGCAGGAACTAACTGTCAGTTGGGAAAGGGAAACTTGGAAATGAAGAAGCTTTTTTTTTTTTTTTTTTTTTTTTTTTTTTTTTTTTTTTTTTTTTTTTTTTTTTTAATTCAAAATCATTAAGCAGGGAAAGTCACTTTAGGGAGGATGAAGCTTTTACAATGATCTTTTTAAAACCAAATGTGTCATTCAATATAGATTGGGCCTTTGTAGCTTGAACTTTTTTTAAAAAAAAGGAAAAACCTTTATGTACAAGGAGGAGGTAGTTATAAACTATAACTATAAATTCTTAAATTCTAAATTTTTAGATTTAGATCTTCTTTATGTAGTGTGACCTCTGCTAGAGTATAACTTAGTGCCAAGTTAAGAGCGTACTTAATGATTTTAACTGTTAAGTTTACATAACAGTTCGATGTTACAACTGTTACCTTGAAAAACACAGTGTTTAGTGGTGGCAGTTTGGAGAAAACAGAAGAGAAAATGTTGCCCTTGCCTGGCTACTGATGATAGGACATCCTGTCTGTCATTCCTTTTTGACACTTTCTATATTCTCTTGGGCAAGTTCCAGACTAGAACATTATTTTACCCGTGAGAGAGATGTTAGACATAGAAGAACAGAAACAAGTATAGCTTTGATCCATTAAAATCAGCAGTCTTTAAAGTCATTCTGCTTAATATGAACAACCAAGGAAGGGTATGGGTACCTTATCTGTAGCTTATTGAGTTATATTTGTGTTTAATTTGTAAATGTGATCATTTGCATGGCGTGCATTTATCAAAGAACAAGTAGACCTTTGTCAATGAGGGTGTTTTTAGTGGTTGACAAAAAGTCACGAAGTCTGAGCACTTCAGACATGTAAATTTCTCCTTTTCTTTGTATGTTGTTTTTATTTTCGGTCAGTGTAGAAAAAAATGAAGTGAGTGTAGCTGACGTATTTGAAGCTGATAGTATCTCCTGCTTGTGTTGCTGACGTTCTTCTGTGGCTCTGGTGGTTTTTATGAAGCTATTCAGGACACGTAGATTTGTAACCATATTCAAACTGAGACTAAAAAATTCTCCTGCAAGAAAATACTTTTAAAAATACAGCAGATCTTTAACCTGAAACATTGGGAAGGCTCTTTGTGTTCTAATTATGTTAATGTAAATGTTTTCTGTGCCATATTTACAATATTGTTACTGTTTGAGTAGCTCTGAAAAATAATGTAGAATAATTGAGAAACAGTAAAGAAAAAATTACAGCTTCTGTCTTACTGTTAAGAGGAGGTTAATATTCATACAGCTAATATAAAGGGCCACAAGTCCAATAACTTAGATACAAATCACCAAATTAACTTTTTCTTTTGTTCGTTTGTTTAGATGTCCTCTGGAAAGCTATTATGTTTACTTAACTTTTAGGACCTGATACTAAAGATACTATATTTCATTGGAATAATAGTTGCATGTAGCCTGGCTGTATAAACATAGCAGGTTGTCTGTTACTGAACATGGTTAGTGATGCTGGATGTGTGTAACACCAGGGAGGCTTCTCGGGGAGCTGCTGCAGGGTTACTGAATGGCGAGCAAACAGTTCATGCAGGGCGGTGGATTTTTACCAAAAGACTCGCAATTATATTTTAGCCAAAAACCAAACTAGAAATACTCATAAAAATCAGTTTAGGAAAAGGCAGTATCATTCAGAGTGCTAATTTTATCAAGGTCTGTGTGTGGAATGTGGAACACGTGGAAAGTAGATGTAGGGAAGCGTATGTACTGGCAGCACAATCAAGGGGAGTATTTATTTGCCTCTTCTGTTGCATGCAACTGCTATTCAGTATTTTGATTAGTGATGGAGATATAAAGGAATATTAAAAAGATGACCTAAGACTCGGTCTCAGTAACAACAGTTGTATATTGGAAAAGTATTTGGGCAGCATGGCAAAAAAGCAGTGGTACTAGCAGAGAAACCAATATAATTGTCTATATGCAGTATTTCCTTCCTGTTTATGAATTCGTCCATATTTATGCATATTTGAAGTGACTGTCTTCCCTCAGCTTCTCTGTTTAGGCTCTAAAAGAAACAATGGATTGCCTGAGTTTGTCCTCTTGAAAAACACATTTGTTCTGTGAACAGCAGAAATAATAAATTTTAGTTTCTAACTCTTCCTATCTACCTTTCATTTTATACCCCTATCAAAGTACTCCATCTTCCTTAACTTCAGTACTTATTGTGTCCTTTTTTCACTGGAATATTTCTAAGTATGTCTTCTTTTCTTCAGTGTTTTTTTGAACTTTCCAAAGGAGAGAAATAGCTTATGGTCGGAATGCGATTGATTAGTTTGGGTTTGTAGCTAAATGAAATGTAAATACTGAACTCCGACTCCAGCTTTTCCTTTAGAGGGGAAATGAACATAGTTCTCTCTCCTGACGCTCTCTTCTCACTCTCGTGAGTCACAAAATGTACAGGAAAGTGATAATTTTGAGTTCTATTTGTCTTCCAAATTTGGTGGACTTTGTCAGTAACTTCAGAAACTTAGGTGGAAGAGAGAAAGAGGAAGAACTGGAGCGAGAGGCTCATCGCTCGCTCGTACAGGCTTCCTTTCCTTAGTAAAGCTGTCTAACCACGTGCGAGACCTGTATCAGCTTTCATGGGGCTCTTGCTCACGTGCACGCACTCACCCTTCCTGGCCAGAGCTCCCTAAATCTCCTGAACAGTGATTCCAGCACTTGTGTAGTGAGTGAACATAACTGAAAATTGCAGGTTCAGTCCTACAGAGCTTTATTAAAAATCTCGGCACTTTTCTAGTGGTCTTTTAAGATTCCAGAAATGTTTGTGGAAGCATTATTTTCCCCTTATCTCATCTTTTTTGATAGGTTAACGGTTCTTCTGAAAGGTACTGGAGATTTTAGGATAGGTTTACTTTTATAAATTTAGGGGGCTATAAGTAGAAAAACACCGTCACTAGCTCACTTAGTGGACACATTAAGTGATTTATCCGTGATCCAGAAATATTTATATTCTATTCTAATATTCTATTCTAATATTAGAATTAGAATTCTATCATCAGGATAGAATGGGAGAAGTATTCTATATTGCATCACATGATTAAGAGTTACTACACTGTTGTGGTTTTTAGTGCTAACAATGCTAACATCCTGGTATTCCTCTTCATTTTTCGCAGATGATTCTTTGGGACTGGGATTTGAAGCAATGGTACAAACCCTATTACCAGGTCAGTCTATTTTGAATTCTTTAAGATAATGTGACCAAGTAGAGAGTTCACTGTGAACTGTCAGATTTCAGGTTTTCTATTGAGAACTCGATTATTTGGGTTGTCAAGTGCACTCTCGTTCTGTGTAGCTGAGACTTGAAATTTAGCAGTTCTCGTGAAGCTGATAGCAATGTTTCTCACTGAGAAACAGTACGTGACAATTAGTCTCACATGCAGCTAGCAAGGGAGTGCTGACTGGAATGTCCCTCAGCGTACTGACAGGGAGTGATTTTCCCAGCAATGCCACGAACTCGAGGCTTAGCAGGATCTCACTGTTTTCCTAACACCTTGTTTCTCCTGCCCAGTTCTTGTGTCAGCGTTAGTGTCTAATCAGCCAGTGCTGTTTCTGTAGAGGGGCTTGTGCCATATAACATGTAATCATTTTGACAGAATTGCTAGGATTTGTTTCAGCAGTATCAAGGATAATGAAGATAGTGAAGCTGAGTCAATTCTAACTTAGGCTTAAACTGCTGTGGACATTGTATACTTATAAGGTGTTTATAACAGTTTGGCACCCCTACATTTCTGTTGATTTTAGTGGAGCTCAAATATGAGTTTATTACTTAAATACTTTGCAGAAATTAGTTAGCACTGTTCTTTTTCCCTATTGAAGGAAGTGACCCATTTCTGACTTGTTAAAAATCACCTTATAATCATCACTAAAAAGGTGGGGTTTTGATATGAAAAAATGTGGCCATTTTATTTATAGATTCAGCATTGAAAATAGGTAGACTTTTGGATCTAGTTCTGACAGAATTACTTATAAAAATTCTCAGAACATAAAATTTTGCTCAGTGGTATGTGAGTGTGAATGTACCTGTCTTTTCTTCAGGAGAAAAATAAACTAGATTTTAGTAATGGATAAGATGCTCATTTGAAGCTTGCATAAAAGTGAAATGTTAATAGTCTGCAACATTTCCATCTGTTCTAGAATGCCAGCAGTGGAAATGGAGTTGACCTCTCAGTACTGAATGAGGCTCGGGCCATGCTAGCAGACCTCCTGAGCGACCCATCCCTTCCACCACAAGTGATTTCTTCACTTCGAAGCATTAATAACCTGATGGGTGCTTTCTTGGGCACATGCAAGCCGAAGGCTCATCCATTCACACCATTTCCTGGGTTCTTCCCCTGCCCTGAGATAGAGGATCCTGCTGAAAAAGGAGATCGAAAACTGCTCAAGGTCAAACTAATTTAATTTAAAAGTGTGTTGCTGTTTTTGAACAATTTATCAAAGAGAAATTTTTGGGGGAAGAATATCCATTGTATGGATTAGCCTAACACCCCGCCACTTCCCCTTGGCTCCTAAATGTCCAGTCTGGAGGAGTCAGAGTCTAACTTTACATTTATAGCTGTCTGTTTCCTCTCCTTCCCTGGAAGTTGTCTCAGGGCAGCAGTCCAAATAACCTCTGTCAGACAATTTATGAGTCCTCCTTGCCTTTGTTACCTGCTAAGCTGCTTCCTGCATGCTACTTGGTACTTTTGATTTCAGATCTTGGATTTTAATTGCTTAATTCCTGTGCAACAAATTACTCTGAAGAATATATTGCTTAGCAGACACCTTCGTTGCCTTCTGTCTGGATATTCTTTGCTCCATTTGGGCAAAACTAATTGTTATTGCAAAATTATTGAGTATTATAAGCTGTTGCAGAACTACAATGGCACTACTTCTGTCAGACCTTTTGAAGCACTGTTATCCAAGGGTCACCAGTCTTCACTTATGATGTGCAAACCTTACTCAACACTGCAAATAGGGTTTATATTTTTTGCTTTAAGCACACTTTTCTGGAGCTCTACCCTTTGGGAGGTCTTGCTAATAAGCAAGATATTTTTAAATACACCTTTTTAATTTTCTTAAGCTGTAAGAGTCTACCTGAGATACCATCCTTCATGTTTCACTGAAAGCAGTTAATAGTGTTGCATCCTATCTTCAGAAGCCATAAATAAAAGGTCAGCGTCTGTTTTTAGCTATGTAAATTTTAAACATAATTAAATTGCTCAGCAGGGACTCAACAGCAGGAGTAGCCTGCCAGCTCCGCAGCTGAGAAGAGCTTCAGGAGCTTCTGGCATCCCACCTGTAGAATCGCCATCTTCTAGGTGGGAACGGAGTACGAGCAAGAGATCTCATCAGGAATATAACACACCAAGGTAAGCACCGAACTGTTCTTTAATTGGCAGAACAGTAAATGTCGTCTGTCTAAAATGCTTGTGTCTGTAATGTTGGAACTTGCCAGGGGAAGTATTTAATGTTAAATCTTGCCACTGAATTCTGCCAGCATAAATCAGAAAACATTTCAAGTTAATAAAAGACTATACTCCTGTAGCCGTGTTTGATCTCAATGAGAAATCAGGTCGTTCTGAGGTTGAAAGGCATGCTCCGTCGTAATAAATAGGACTGCCTACAAGTTTTAATAGGAAATGAGAGAAATGTCCAAAATAATTTAGTTTGTTTTGCAGTCATGTAACCTATAAACTATTACTGACTTCCTCTTCCTTCTTTTTATTTAAACATGTATCACTTCTGAATTTTCACATATCTAATATTTTTCCTAATTAAAAATTTGTATATTTTTTTCCATTTGGTAGCTACTATTGTATATTGCAATGCTTATCAGTACAGTCATTAAGTAGTGAGGTAGATGAAGAAAGTCACCTCCTCTTTTCTTGTCAGTCAATAAGATGTAAACAAAGCTTTTATTTCTGTAATTAAGATTATATCTTGAGTTATGATTAAAATTAACCTACTTTTCTAATGTTTAATGATGTCTTTCAGAGCAAAACTACACATACTCTGTTTTAATTTGCATAATGGCTTGTAAAACGAGTACAAAACATGTTTGATATTTAATAATTACTAGTAATGGAGGAAAGTTTATATGCAACAAGTGCACAAGCGTTTATTTATAAAGATTACATTTAGTTTTAAGATAGATCATTTCAACTGGCAGTTGTCAGGGACATCTTTTCATTTGATAAAATGGACTATTCAAGTTTTTACATAATAAAACTTAATTGTGGCTTATGCATAAAATATAATTGAAGCTATTAACTTCTAATTAAATTGTTGTAGGTCATTTTCCATAGCCGTCATTGTTATGTCAGCAGCAGGATTTTTTGTTTGTCTGAGTGGTTTTTTGACATCAACTGCTGTACTTTCTCAATGACTGATCTATGGAGAATGATTCTGTTGGTCGTGTGAAATCTGCCTGAATGTGCTTCACAAATTCTTATTGGCAAATTTTCAGTGTTTGAAAGAGCCTCCACTGTGATACCCACTGGAAACAACTAGAGAACAGACTTTAAACTTGCAAACTGGGCGACTTCAGGTTGAGGTTTTGCACCTCCGGTGCTGAAGCTTTGTAGGTTTACGAGAGAAGGGAGGTTTCCTTGCACCCTCTGCACACCAAAGAACCTGCTCGAGCATAAGACGCCCACGCTCTCCGTGCGTTATTGCTACATGAGCCCCTGTCCCCGGTGCCTGGCACCCCGACCCGTCAGGGTGGCCCTCCCTTTCCTCCGCTCTGCACCAGCCCCTGCCCTCCTGAAGGGGCTGGCGCTGTTGGCCCCTTCTTGGGGCTCCCTGCAGGGTCCCGGCCAACTCTTGCACTGCCCCAGTCCTGCCCAGCAGCCCGGCTGAGTGGAGGAAGATGGGCTGATATTACATAGTGGTATAATAAATAAATATTTCTTTCTATCCAGGCAGTTTGCAGATGCAACTCTTCTATTTGCCTGTGAATTCCTGATTTGGCTTGTCATCTTACACCACAAATAGCAATGTAGAATTTTTCTGTGCTTTAAGTGAGTACCTCCGAGTCAGAAATACTAAACAATGTGCAAGTGGTGAAAGATATGGTTCATCACAGTTGTCAACCCCCAAACATTGTTCAAAGTTGCTTAACATGCAGACGTCAAACTTCAGAGTAATACATCCATTTTAATTCTCTAGTTCACGTATTTAACTTTGTAAATTTACACAAATGGTGGTAGGTGAAGTTTGAGTTTGAAAAAATTTGTTTGATATCTGGTTAACCAAAGTTAGATCCATGTGGGTAACTACGTCTTTTTCTATAGTGAAGTGCAATAATCACTTTTACTTTAAGTATTTTTCCTTTCAGGTACATTCATATAGTTATTTTCGATTACATTTTACATTTTTGTTTACAAAAGGAAAACTTAATTGGATTTCTGGAGTGCAATTCCCTGCCTGTAGCGGCAGATGGCAGAACTTAACAACTGAGATCACTGTGCTGTAGCTACTGAAGTACAGTGTAACTTCATTAGCTTCAGAAATAGTTTTAGGTTTAAGATAAAATAAAATTACTAAAGAATAAATTTGTGTAGTGCTGTCTAATATTTAGTATAGAATTTTAAGCAATTATGCACACGGATTCAGCAAATTCAAATTACTTAAATTATCTTGAAAACTTGTCTTTCCATAGTGTTCATTTAAAAACATTGTCAACAAAGAAATTGTGAAATGTTCTGTGAAAAGGGCTAGCTAGTAAATAAACAGTTATGGGAATTACTTAGAAAGATAATGTATGCTTTCTAGGCAGCATACAGGAAAAGGAAAAGCCATTTTAGAAAGTGAAAAGTCATCGGAAGGCTTCTATTGTGTCTTTCTAGGACTGCATATGGTTCTCTATTGCCTTCTGTTCTGTATAGCTAATAGCTGTTATCAGCTCATCTTGAACTTGACTTCATTGTAGCTCTGTTTTTTTTTCTTGAATAAAGACAGTAAAGAAAAAAATATTATTGTTTTATTTTTAGCCAAGGATCTCATTCAAATGGATCTTTTGGGGCTAACCTACCCGCAGTACCAAAACAAAGATCATCATCTATAACATTGGCTCACCATATCGGCCCCAGGCAAGTAGGTAAGATGTTGTAATTTGTATAGTTTAGTGGCAGGATGTCAAGACTGACACCATATGAAGGTTTAAAGCAAACTGCTTACAGTATATCATGTATTATCATCATGTGTTTCATATCAGTGTGCTACTAACATAACATCAGCATGTATTTTTAAAGATTTTCTTTTTAATCTGTTTCTAAGGCTACTCAAAATTACAGTCAACACTGTCAATTTTGCACAAATCTCAAATAAATTCCTCATCCTGTCTCTCTGCCAAATATTATGTTCAGTGGTTGGTACTAGCTGAAAGTTGCCATGTTGATTTAATATATGTGACTTTTTAGCACTGTAATTTTTTTATACTGGAGTGGTGTCATTTAGATGCACCTAAAATATCTGTAGAAACTTGAGGTAACTTCTGATGGAATTATTGTTGCGTAGTTTGTAGTAGAACTGCTGGTTCAGCTATGGGATGTCAATAAAATATCTCCGTACGTTGTTTTTTGAGCCCTTGAGAAAGAGCACCTTCTGTTTGATGAAAGTATTTTTATAATGGATGTAACTTCCCTTGAGCGTTCTGGCATTACTTATCATTTGTATAAATTACAGAAGAAAATAAAAACCTTTGGGCATAATCTATAGTTTTGTTGTAAATTAATGTCAGATTCGTACTAGCCCATGTGCGGTTTTACTTGTTTGCTTTCCTGTGTTTCACAGACATGAGCTCGAAGTGAACTCTATTGAACGCTGTTTCAACAGAGATAGGCAATTTGGGGGATTTATTTTGGGTGGAGGGAGGAATCTTCTCCTCTTGACTGACCCTTGAGCAAACCTTTAGCTTTCTCTACTGGCTTGTTGGACAAGATTGGAGCACATTTTCACAATGATGATAAAAAGACACACCTCTGTCAAAAAGGCCAGTACCTTCCAGCTTTAGTCTCTTCAAAAATATGATTACAGTTTTTTTCATTATTTTTAAATGCATCAAGTATATTTTCCTTCAGTTGCAAAGCCACAAGGAAAGAATATTTCGAAGTTAGTTATCAATCTGGAATTATTTTTCATGAAATTTTCTAGGCAAAAAAATCCTGAATCAGACAAAGAATATGGGAAGTTTCAGCTTTTTGCCAAAGTTTAAAATAAAGAAAAAAAAAATGAGGTAGATGTTACTATATTGCCTATCATTCAGATGTGTGTAGCATCTATGGGGCTTCATATTTGTAGATCTCAAAACTTGGAATCAGTCTTGCTGCTTAATATATGTTTAACAGCATGAGTTATACACAGGATTTTGAAAGCTTGCATGTTGACTTAATATTTGTCATCAAAATAATGTAATCTGTGCATGTATTGTGTGTGTGTGTATATATGCATATATAGATACATATTTATACATACATTTAAAAAAAATGTAAACTGAACCAAATGTAACATTTGTTTTGAAGGTGCTTCTCCTGGCCTGAATCCTCTGGGTTCACCTGGTCATGGATCTGTCTCCAGTTGGTCCCCTGTAGAATTTCCTGATACTGCTGACTTTCTTACAAAACCAAGCATTAATATACATAAGCCTCTGGGATCCACATTTAATTTTCCAGATCTTCAGCAGCAGGTTAAAACACCTGCAGGTTATGTGTGTAACAGGTACTGTAAAGTCTCAGGTATAAATTTGGTTACTTCATATATGTTTCAAATTAAAATATGTAACATCTATATCTATAGTATTGAAAATAAGGGATGTCATCTCATTAATTGTCCCTGCTATATGAATGCATGGCAGCGTGTCTGGGGGGAGGTAATGGATGGTTGTTTTCTAAGTAGGAATCTTAAAAATCATAACTTAGAGCAATTTGCAGATCTTTTTTGCAACATAGCAGTAGCAAATGAAGAAAATTACTGAATGTTTTAAATATTTCCCTATATTCTATAAGCTGTGGACGTCAGATACTCAAGCCTGTTCCAACACCAGAAGCAGAATCTGCAGAATACAAAGGCAGAAAGTCAGGTAGGAGTTCCAAATATGCAAATTTTGCTATTTTTTTTTTAATAACCAGTTAAATTAATATCTTTGTATTTCGGCATAACTTTTACTTGAAAATATTTTCAGGTAATTTATATACATATATTTTATCTTACAATTTGCCACTTAGAATAAGTGAGATGAAATACTGCCTGTTCTGCCTGTTTCAGAACCAGAATTTTACAGTAGTTTCCCACTCCTGACTTTATAGTCCTGTACACTCTACTGCCTCTGTTAAACTGAAGCAATAAGTATTAGTGATGTTTCTAGCTTCTCTAATACTCTTATTTTTTTCCTAACATTTTTCCTTTACAACCTATTGTGAAGGTCTCAACGAAAAATGGTTATGAAACAAGCTATTAATCTGGTATATGCACTTTAAAGAATTGTTGCACAGCAGTTATTTACAAACTATTGATAGTGTTTATGGACCTATTTCAGGTGAAATTGGAAGCACTGGTATTTCAAAAGAACCTTTCCACCACACAGAGAGGAAACAAGATGAAAGGGAAGAGGAGAGTCATCAAACACCAAATCAACTTGTAAGCATGTAACAACAAAAATATTTGCAGTAATTTATACAGAATTTCTTTAGTAGAATTTCTGTAGTGGGGGAAAGGAGACCGCGTAATAAGCTCTACTAACATTTGGAGCTTAGACATCACTTTTTTAAAGCTACTTCAATTAACGAACTGTCCAAGCTCAGCAAATAAGTTTTGTTGGCCTGCACAAATTTTGCTCTGCTTTATTGACTTAGTTTAAAAAAAAAGAAGGGGGGGGGGAATCCACAGAAAGCCTAGAACCTGCTGCCCGAGAGTGTGAAAAGACAAGCTTTTAACTGGGCTATTTGTATCATTGATTTAGGATTTTCTTATGGGCACAGTTACTGCAGCATACAGTTAGTTCAATAATACTTTATCATTTTCATAGGTTTATTGGTCAGTATAATTCAGAGATTAGTTTTGAGTCTTCCTTTAGAGTTGAAGTGTCTTCCCCTCATACAGATGGAGCAGAGCCCTTCATTAGAGATGATGTCAATTGATCATGATTCACTAATGGAGAAGATGAACAATTGGAATTTCCAAATTTTTGACCTTGTGCAGAAATTGGGAGACCAGTCTGGAAGGATCCTTAGCCAGGTTTGTGGTATTTCATTGTATGGGGGAGGGTATATAAAGCTGTCATGCTTATATATATTTCATTTAAACTCTAGTGAAGGTTCGCAGCCAAGTTCATGTCAATGCTAGCTTGAAAAGTAAAACTAGAATTTCTCATGTACTCCATCTTATTGTACACCACAAAGTATTTTGTTTACAGAGAGCTTGCACTACATCTCCTTATTCTCAATCTCAAGTAGATTAGACTCATTCTTATTGGAATAGGTTTTGTATTGATGTTCCATTTCTTCTGAGAAGTTGTCTCTTGCTTTCAGAATTGCTACCATGTTTGTCAAATGTTTCTTTTTCCTTAAAATATTTCTACCAGAGCTACACTTGTGGGGGAATAGGAGTAATCTTTTAGGCAGCCTGTTGCCTCTTGATCCTACAAAGAATGGGACATTTCCCTGCTGTTTCCTGCAGGCAGTACCCCTTTTCGCTCCTGACCTACCACAAAGAGCTCCCTGATCCCATTTGCTCTCCCATCAATGTCACTGGGAAGTTTTTGCCTCTGTCTTTACGCTGAATCTAGCAGTCATAGGTCTATAGAATGGGTTGAATTTGGCTCTGATCTGACAACAAAGTGCATGCGGGGTTTTTTTTGTTTGTTTTGTTTTGTTTTTTTGCTAGCAATTTAACTTTCCCTCCTGAATGAGAACACACATTGCTGCTAGTCCAAGGGAGGTGAGAGCAACAAGCAGCTTTAGCCAAGAAAAAGTTAGAAGCATTCAGGTGCAGGGCAAGGTGTAGATCTGCATCTGTGTTGGAGAGAAGAAAACACAATGGGGATAATCTCATTTTTGTCATTAGATGCAGGTTGATTCCAACCCACTCTGCACCCATAACACAAGACATTCTGGATTCAGTTAGTCTTGTTCACCCACCCACTGCCAGCTTGTTCACCCACAAGCTGGCAGTATTTTAAAAGTGTTTTTCCGCGCTCTTGGAGCTCCCTAAGTAAATCTTGTCAGTGCACTCCAGGTCCTCGGTCACCTCGGTAGTTCCTGAGGCGGCTCCGCGTAGGCGCCGGCCGCGGGAGCTGTGCGTGCGGGGCAGCTCCAGCGCGCGCTGCGCCTGCTTGCGCTTCCTCCTCTCCCCTTCCCCGCCTTTTCTGTTTCCTTCCCCTTGCATCTAAGTGGAAGAAGCAGCGTGTTCTATCAGTACTGACTGCATGTGCTCAAGAGGAGCATTTTTACTTCTGGCTGGGTGAGGGGAACGGCCGAGACGGGTCGAAGGAGGAACCTCCCCTCACTTAGTGCTCGTGACCCTTTGAGACTTCCCGTGCTCTAAACATATTTTTTTCTCTCAAGTGTGTGAAAGACATGACGAAATGAGAAGCGGTGTCTTGTTTGGAAAGGCTTCCTTATTTTTTATGGCCTCTTTAAAGTTTTTAAGTGCTTGGCAGTCTCTATATCCTTCTTGCAAATTAAATACATTTTCACAATAAATGCACATGTGTATGGTCTACACACACTTAAAATGTTTGTCAGCTAGCTTTTTTTAAAGGCTTAGATAAATAATAATGAATAAAATATAGCATTTCTTTGCCAAAGGCTGAAAAATAGACAGAAAATTCATTTCTTTATTGTTTTCTGTAGTAAGATGATCTGAATTTTGAGTAATATAAGAATTTAGATTTCTTCTTAGGTAAATAATGAGACAAAGCATGAGTTTTCTAACATGACAAAGCCTTGGGGAATATTATTAAAAGTAATCAGTTGCACATAGGATTTATCAGTAGAGAAGCAAAAACTTCTTTAGTATTCTCTGAGGTACAAAATGATGTCTTTTAGCTCCAAAAATTTAAGCTTTACTAAGTTTTAAATAATCTTTAATGGAATGTCAGTAATTTCCATCTCTATTAGCAAGCAACATTAAAGAACAGGAATATTTTTAAAGTTGGAAAGCAAAATAGGCTTAGATGTTGTGACTTTTCAGACTAAAGTTGATTTTAATATGTATTTAGGTAACTTATACCTTGTTTCAAGATACTGGTTTGTTTGAAATTTTCAAAATCCCAACTCAAGAATTCATGAATTACTTCTGTGCACTTGAAAATGGCTACCGAGATATTCCCTGTAAGTAATGTCCAATTAAATATTTCTTTTATAGTAGCATATGCCCTTTAGTATGTGTTTTAGTTTAATGTTTAATATAGATATAGATGATGTCCAAGATTAATATATTTTAAATTAATATATTTTGAAAGTATTTGATGTACTATATAAAAATAGGCGGACTCAAAAACTCAATTTGTTAACATGTAGGTTGACTATAATCTTTCAGAACTTGTATGAATAGTAAAATCAAACTTACTGAAGAAAAATTTTGAGCCAACCCGAATTCCTGTAGGTGCCAGATCACTGGCAGTGTGAGCAGCTCACCAACACTGATTTTAAAATGTCAATATATTCCTTCCCAACTCACAGGGATGATGAGTTATGCCAGGTAGATGCTTGGTATTTAGCAAACTTGTTTCTTGAGAACAGTCAGTGGTACAGCCTCTATTAGCAGTTTAAATTCATTTTTTTCTATTATATTCAATTCAAGTGTCCCTTATAGAATATTTGCCATTTTAGATTTTTTTTTTTCTGTTAATATTCTCTGGTGGATAGACAGAACAGTTGTCCAAACTTTTAAAATGAATTTTCTTCTATTTTGAAGTTTTTTGACTTTTTTTTTCCAAGTTCCTCTTATTAAACAAAATCAATTACTTTAATTTTCCTTGTACCTGTATTACACTTACATTTTTCTAGACCTTCTCTGGCTTTCCATATCCAAAAGCACCAGAACAGTTGCTTTCAGGTTTGCACCCTTTCCACCTCTTTTCTAACATGCTTAGTTCTCTGGTCAGGCCGTGATCCCGCTCCCAACCCCTTCTGCAGCCCCAGTCTTGGCCGGTTGTTATCCCTTCCATATTTGTTTGCTTGATGTCCTCCAGTGCAGCCCTTTTCTGCTGCCTTTTACCCACTGGCCTCTAGTCAAATTTGGATTACTCTTCCGAATTAGTAATATCTTTTGGATTTTACTAGTGTTCCTCTAATCAATTAAGTAGCCATTTCAGAGGGGACTAAACTCTTTTGCACATCCCACTGAGCTGTTTGTGGAGGACCTGCAGAAGTAAATACCTTTCCCTCATACAGGTTCCCATTCACATTCCAGGCTTTTTCAGAAGAGACATGAAATGCCCACTCAGTGCAAGACAAGGCCAGCATCCTGGGTAGGGCCTTACAGACCCAGGCCCTGACCCTTTGGTAAACCTGCAGTAACTGATGTCATGTTTTCAACCCATTTCCATTTTCCTTTCTTTAGAACTCAGTAACAAGGCTGGGTGGAAATGGAAAGCAAACAACCCCCTCCCTCTCTGCCTCCCTTTCTCAGGCACACATCTTCCTTATGCCTCTCCTATGGATAATCACTTAATCTGTCCAAACATCAGATTTTTTTGCACCCACTAGCAACACTCAACGTTCTGAATGCTGGATCCTACACATACTGAAATCTGGACGTATATGCGTGGCTGACCTACCTTAAAAACAAAGGAGAAAGTGCAGGCAGACTTGTGGGGAGCTTTTCCATGGAAGCCTTTTGCCCAGTGCGGCCTGGCAGAGAGCAGGCCCGTGCAGGAGCGACCTTCTCAGCGCAGGAGAACTCTGCGGAAAAGCAGAATTAGCCGTGTGCGCTTCACAAAGGGTTAAACTTATTTTTTTCTGGGATGCTTTAGTTGTCTCATTCCAAATTCTTAAAATGTTAAGTCCTAATGAGACTGGTCATTCTTGAATGGAATAAATGTACGCATCTTTTTACACCTTTTTTTTTTTTTTTTTTTTTTTTGCTGGTCCATATGGTCTTTCGGGTTCTGGTTTCTGTACCCATGCTTATGTATCATGAAAGGTGTGGGCGGTTTTGTTTGTTTTTGCTTATTTGTTTTTGTTTTGTTTTACAAGGAAAAATGTTGCCAATATTACCCCTCAAGACTATTAGAAATATTTTAACTGTATTTATTTTAATTTTGTATCGTAAATGGACAAGTCCAATTAACTGGGAAATCTGGTTAATTTGGAAATAACCTACTATTTTACTGACTCTTCTATACTACTTGTTGCCCTTAGAGCACGCCAAAGCAAGTAATTAAATGTTTAATAAATTAAAGCAATAGGCATAATTTTTAGATGAATAAAGCTAACTTCACATGAAGTGCTGTGGAAGCCCCAAGCCCATGCTGATGTTTCTGTCTTGCTTTATTTTTCTGATCCTGTTTCTTTGCACTGTTAGTATAAGTTAAAAACAAACCATTATTTCTGATTTTTTGTGTGTGTGTGTGTTACTAAATTTTAAAATTAAGTTTCTTATTTAAAAAAATATTAATATAGTTAATATAGATGTATGTTAGATGACATTTCCTTCTGGAAAGACTTTAAAATGTTCTTAGTAAGCTCTGTAAAACAAATAGGAAAAGGAAAAGAATTACATCACCTCAGATAAAACTTATTGAGAAGCCAAAGAGATTAAAGAAAGCAGCGTGGCTAATACCCTGCTTATTTGCAGATCACAATCGTGTCCACGCCACAGACGTCCTGCACGCGGTCTGGTATCTCACCACACGGCCTATCCCTGGCTTCCAGCAGATGCGCGAGGAGCACGTCCTGGAGCAGGACATGGGTACGTCTGCTCTTAGGTGGTACTTGTTCTGGTCAGAATGCCTTGAGAAGCTGCAATAGGTAAAATGGAGGGATTGAAAAGTGCTCGGGGGAAAAAACACCTCTCACTGTTCTTATCACACAAATACTTTTAATATTTTCAAATAAGGCAGTAAGAGATAAGGCAGTGCTAGTACATACCACCCATAAGCATCATGCAGTTGATTTTTAGAATGAGTAGATGTGGAAGCGCTTGCTTTATTAGGCAAGGTTAAGGCTGCCCAGAGAAACCTCTGTATACTCCTGCAGTCAGCATATTGCCAGCATTTGAAATACATTAGACTAATATTTCTTAACTTTATTAGGAAATTAAGTTGTCCAAAGTAAAAATAGCAAAGTGTTTCACTTAATTCAAGTTTGCCTTAATGAGTTTAGTGGGTAAATGAGTATCTGAGAGTCCCGTATTATAAATCACATACAGACAGTCAGATATTGATATGATCACTCTGCCAATAACAACTGAATATATAATTCCTTAAAAAAATTAAAAAATAAGAGCCTTTCATTTCAAAATTTGAATGACGTTAATTTTGATAAAGTTTATTTTCTGTTGTTAGTCGTTACTGAATTAACTCCTTGTAGTTCTAACATATATAATACCTATTAATGAGTGTGTATATACATATATATGAACATGCATATATATCTGTAAGATATACTTTCAAATGTAGATTTCCATGCTAAGGTATATATGTATTAAAAACAGTGGGGAAATTCATCACTCATGAAGAACTCTGTTTCACCGATGCGATAAGAAAAACAATATGCAAGTCAAGGGGCTTTTAGAAGGCTGTAACTTTTAAATTTTTGAAGTAATTTGGAAACTCTAGAGTATATCATACTGTATATGTTACTTATTCCTTAATATTTTTCCTAATTTCTTTCTGCCTCTGCTACTGTCTTGCTCTTTGCTCTTTTGTCTGCATTCATGGGTTATAGCCCACTGCATTTTCTTCCTGTGCCAGTTAAGAGTGTTGGGGCTGCAGACTTATTGAAGGAATTAAACATGATTAAAATTGCTTTTTTTTTTTTTCATTCTTCCCTATCTAAAAATTAAATATATGAAATTATAGCCTTATCGCTTTGAAGCTTTTCCAGTGCCAAATGTGTTGCGTAACAGCCTGAGTACTTTAGCAACATGACAGTAAGGGGAAAGCAAAAAAAGTAAGAGACATTAAAGGTAATGAGTAATCACTGGTATCTCTGGATTTTCTCAAATCTGTAGTTTGGACTCTCTGACATCTCTCTCCCTGGTCTCCCTTCTCTGCATTCCCTCCCATGGAACACACACCTACCAGTACGTTTCAGCGATCAAAAGCTTAGATTACTACAGATGTTTTCTTCTCTTAGTGACAACTGCTGCAGTCAGATATCAAGAGGCAGAGCGTGGATGGCCAGACGACGCCCCTGGCTCCCGTAGGCTGCCTTTCTGGGCTTGCTCGAGCAGTTCTGAGCCACATTTCTCTGCAGTTCCCCAGCGAACTGCCCCTAGTGCCTGGGGTTTATGGCCTCTGAGGCACCATATGGTTTCAGGTACCGATGTGAATCTCTTCCCTCTCCTCCCAGAGGAGGACGATACGTGTGGATCCAGCATTCTTGCAGGGACGTGCCATGTACCATGTTAGTGCTGGAGTTACCATGTGCCATCCTTGCTGCGTGGCTCAGGCATGTCAAATGACATACAAGTGTCTTTAAGGCTCTGGGAGCCTCTTCCACTCAATACTTAGTCTGTGGATATCCCACATTGCTTTAAATGTTGGGAGGTAATTCTTTGGTTCTCCAGCATTTTCCATCTTTGCACATTAGGAGGAATCTCTTCAATTCCGAAGTCCTTTTACAGTGGCTAAAGGCAGCCCTCATCTGTCTGTCTCATTTCTCACTCCACCTGTATGGAGGAACGTCTTTCATTCTCCCTCCTCCAGCAGCAAGGTGCTTCCTGAAGGAATGCCAGGCGCCACGACCTACTCTGCTCCCTGTTCCATCCACTCACTCTGTCATCTTCTGTGTCCTCTGCTTTGCAGTCAGATCCTCAGGTTGGCAGAAACAAAATCCTCGGATGTCGGGCTGGAGAGCAGCCTGCTTCCCCAGGCCGTGCTGCCATCCTTCACTCTGCCCTGTCCTCCCTCTCTACCTTGGGTTGCTTTTCAAGGAATCTTCTCCTAAGGCTCTGCCCAAACAAATTCGTATTGACAGCGACTGGCCCCCTCTGGAGGCATTTCCACAGTAGTATCGGTGCAAGGGATTTTACAGAGGATTTCCTCATGCTAGAGGAGAGAACAATAGCTCACCTGGAAGCTACATTTGGACACATTGGTCCAGCTGTGGTTCAGCTTTGAAGAGGCTGCTCCAGCCAGTGGGGTTTCAACTGGTTAAGGCAACGACTCCTTTATTTTTAACCTGTCAGCAATCAGGATTCATAAACAGACCGTCAGGATAAAAATGCCAAATTTCTCTACCAGCCAGGACCTCTAGCTGAACAATCCTTCCATTTGATGTTTCTACCTTACAAAGAACTTCTCTAAAATATTACTAGTGTTATCAACCCATCTTGGGTGAGTAAAGTATAATAGGATAAGCTGGCAGTTAGTTGAGGAGGAGACATATCAGATTACATTGTAAATATGTCAAAATAACAACGAAAGAATGTTCTCTATGTTTTTATTGTTATTTATCTTTTCAATCTCCTAGATGAAGCTAGTGGCGTGTCCCCACTCCAAGTCAGCTATATTTCTTCAAAAAGCTGCCCTAGGGCAGATGGCAGCTACGGGTGCCTGGCATCGAGCATTCCCGCCTTGGAGCTCATGGCTTTATACGTCGCAGCTGCCATGCATGACTATGATCACCCCGGTCGTACAAATGCTTTTCTAGTGGCTACAAATGCACCTCAGGTAAGAAACTGTTTTAAACAGGAAATTGCCCCTATCTAAAATCAGGAAGTGGTGAAGATACTTTTCCTGCCTGTCCCTGCTGTTGCCTGCCTAGGGAATGTTTGCCCAGTTTAAGACACGGGGAAAATAATTTGCATTGACTTGTGTAATACTTTTTGTCCTGACAAATTCTGAAGTGTCTGTGTGTTTTGGTTGTGTACAGGCATAGAAATCATTTTCAGTTTTACAAAATTGAGAAAAATAACATATATCAATGCAGGTAAATATTTCATAGGCAGTTGGCTTTAGAACTAAGTGGCTAATGTGGGGCTATTTTACAATAAATTCCTTTTAAGGAAAAAAGAAAAACACCTTTGCTTACTGCCTTCACCCATTTCCTCCTATCTACCATTTTTGGTTCATTTTAGTGCTTAAAATATTTAATTAAAGTTTAATTACAGTTAATTACAGAATATTTATTTACACTTTCAAAGCTTAACCTTGATACTTTGGATTCTCTCCTTTTGCAGGCCGTTCTCTACAATGACAGATCAGTCTTAGAAAATCATCACGCTGCTTCTGCCTGGAATCTTTTCTTATCACGACCAGAATACAACTTTTTATCAAATCTTGATCATGTAGAATTCAAGCGATTCCGGTTTTTAGTGATTGAGGCAATCCTTGCCACAGATCTCAAGAAGCATTTTGATTTCCTTGCTGAATTTAATGCCAAGGTTTGTTACATTTTAGTGTCTTCAGCGAGCTGGTCGTTATATACCAATGTTAGTATTGCTGCTCAACAGTTGTTGCTATTAATAATTTGCCTTTGAAATTGTAGATTATTTAAAATTATTGTAACTCATCTTCCCCCCAAAACACGAGTAGATTGTCTTTTCAATTGAAATTGATGTAATTACCTTGTGCAAGGTAATTAATGTATTCTAAAGTACTAGTATAGACTTAGACCTTGACTCTAGTGCCTTTTATTCTAATATACTTAATTTCTCAAAAAAGAAAGTCATCAGAGATATTTGCGGTCATGCCGCATCAGTTGAGTTCAGTTGCTGAACCAGAGGCATTCCCAAGGGGCTGGCAGATGTGACATAGGAAACTGTAGCATCTACTTCTGCAGGGAGGAGGAAGTTGGCTCATTTCCTGATCCATAAATGTCAGTTTCCTTAAATCTCCAATGAGATTATCTGACCTTGATAATATCTCCTATTTTCATACCTTGAAAGATCAAAAATTCTGATTTAAAAATCAGAAAATTGTATGGAAAAAAAAGATGAATGCGATGTCTGTTGGTGCAGATGAATAGCTTTAATTTTTAAAACGTATGCGTCCAAACCAGGCCAACGATATCAACAGTCCCGGTATAGAATGGAGCAACGAAAACGACCGCCTGCTGGTGTGTCAGATCTGCATCAAGCTGGCAGACATCAACGGCCCGGCCAAGGCGCGGGAGCTGCACCTCAGCTGGACGGACGGCATCGTCAGTGAGTTCTACGAGCAGGTAGCTCTGGGGCGCCCGGCGCGCTGCCCCTCCTCGCCGCGAGGCAGCTGCCCCCTCCTTGCACCACCAAGCATGTAGCTAAGTACTGCAGGGTTGTTCCTTCTGCTCTGTCTGCAGAGCCACCAGTGTTGTCCATTTTTCAGTTGTTGGTTGCTGCTTCTTTGTTTTCCCATTGGGCCTGATGGTGGTAAGAGTTTCCCTTCTTTGGGAACATGTTTTCACTAGAATCGTCCTAGGTCAAAGAACGTGTATGGAAACCGCAAGACTGGGAATGTATACTTAGCTAGCCCTTAGAACAAAGGAGATATGGAATTTTCAAAAATAAATATTAAAAATATATATTAATAACATTATTAACATGTAAAAAGAAAGATTTTTCTGGTGGAACTTTGGTAAGTAATCCTCTCTTTTCACCATTAATGGGAAAAGGTGGGAAGAATTGTCTGTTTTTACATCTGCAATTTCTGTAACCATCCCAAAATGTGTATCAGAACACGTTTACTCTCAGTGTGATTTTTCTGTATTTGGTCAACTTTTAAAGAGTTAACTGCTAGAGGCAATAAATTGGGATTGGGCTGAAAAATGTTTTTTAAATTAGAAAAATACAAAAATTACAAAAATACTTGGGGATTTTAAACAGGTGAAATCATCTGAAGTGCAAGACTTTAGTACTCGAAGAGGTGCAAGCTTAATTGCATCTGTCATTTAGTCCAGCTATTACTGCCTGCTAAAAAGACGCAATATATGTGATATTTGGTCCTTAAAATTATTTTGAAAATTAGAAATTTAAGTTAATTTTGTGGGAAGCGCTGTACTTTATTTTTTCTCTTCTGCAGGGAGATGAAGAAGCAAGTCTTGGACTGCCTATAAGTCCCTTCATGGATCGCTCTTCCCCACAACTTGCAAAACTGCAAGAATCTTTTATTACTCACATAGTTGGTCCCCTTTGTAATTCCTATAACGCAGCCGGATTGCTTCCAGGCCAGTGGATTGATGAAGGGGAGGACACAGAAAGCGCTGAGGATGAGGATGGAGCACAGTTGGAGAGTGATGAGGAAGAAATAGAAGACGATCTCATTTTAAGTAAGAGTCTCATTTTTGCAGTTGGCACATACAGGCTTCCTATAATAGATCCAGACATCGCAACAAGGTTGAAATTGTGAAGTTTAAATATTGTTTGTTTTGAGATTAGGCTTCTCCGTAAACAAATCTACACTTACCAGATTTTTGTTAATAACAGGAGACTGGCAATTTGAGGTAGAAACTTGTACTTTATCATGTCAACATTTAAATTCTGTAACAGAGAATCCATCTTTTATTGGCTGTTTTTCACTCAAAGCGCTCTCTTTCACAGAGTAGCATTGGCTTTTGTATGTGTGAAATATAATTGCTCCATTTTGCTACTCAAGCTGTCAAATATAATATTTACAATTTTACAGAAGCCGAAAGGAAAAAGGGCAGACGACGAATATTTTGCCAGCTAATGCACCATCTAAGTGAAAACCACAAAATATGGAAGAAAATAATTGAAGAGGAGGAAAAAAATAAAGCCGAAGGAGTTAAACTGCTCCCCGAGATCACATCCTTACCTCAAGCAGATGAAATTCAGGTTATCGAGGAAGCAGATGAGGAAGAAGAGCGACAGTTGGGAGAAGAAAAGGCGGGCTGAGCAAACTGGACTGCTGTTGAGTATGATCATAGGAAGCCTCTACTCTTTTTTTCACTGTGCTGACTTTGGACTGACAGTTTGCATAACGCTGAAAGGCCTTAATACTGTGAGAGGATTCTCCCTGCTGCAGTGGAATCCCCCTCCTATGCACTTTCACCACACAGAATATGAAACTTTTTTCCAAGGTTTTGAGTATTGTATACCATGATGCAAAGTCCCTTATGCCTTACTGGTATAAAATATCCTGTATAATGCTGCCTTGCTGAATACGGAACTCTTTTCCTTGAGGTACCTGCAATTTTTAAAAACATTCAGTGACTTCAGTTACCAAAGTGGCAAGAACTCTTTGCTAGCAAGGAAATGGTGGGTGAATCCTCACAATGTTTTGTGTGTTTCATGTTGTTTCTGAACATGAATAAGAAGTCGGTGCGTACACGGAAGCCGCGTTGCCGTCGCAGTGCCAGCCCCTCGCGGGCGGTCTGCGTAGCGCAGCCGGGCGCTTAACGTAGCCGCCTCGGGGCCGCTGCGCGAGGACTGCGACGCGAATGCTCAATGCTGGGGTTTGTGTTTGAAAAGGAAAAAGTCCAGGTGCATCTATTCTGATGCTTTTTATTATTGCGCATAATCTGATGTTTTATTTTTGCAGAAAATATTCAGGTTTGCAGTGGGTGTTCATAAATCATTGAATACAAGGCCGTTATGAGCTGTTGCCTTGCTGTTCTGTGGTAGAACATTAAAAACTTGTTCAACTACTTAATTTAAGGGATTTTATTCTTTTAGTCTTAATGCTATAATTTTTGCCCTTACTCAGGTTCCTGTTTAAAAGCAAGTCAACCACACAATAGATCTCATTTTGCATCAATTTTAGGTGTTAATTTTTGAGGGAATAAGATCATATTTCTTTTATTCTTTCTATGTAAAACTTTAGGAGAATTAAAGAGTTGTTTTTTAAACAAAGAGAGAAATTCCTGTTTTCAGATGACTAGTGTATTTTGCGTCCCACCTCTTTTCTTCTGTCACCGACGTAGCGCGCGCTGCCTTCGAGGTAGATGGACACGCTAGAATACGCGCAGGGCGAGCAGAATGTCGCAGCTGCGTGCAAGGCCTAGGGCTGGCATGAACATCACTCTAGTAGAGTACTACTTCAATTGCTGAGTTTTTAAATAACTTAGACAATCCACAAAAAGGTGTTTTAGGAATACTACCACTGTAAGGCTAATTGCAAAAATAAAAAATAAAAGTGCATAAAGTAAGCTGCAAGTATGTAATCACCGTATACAGGCTGCAAATAGAACTGTTTTTAAAAGCGCACTTTTTAATAGTGAACATTTATATGCTGTGCAGTTGATGTAAATAAAAACCAATGCACACGTGTGCAATTTGCTAAATGTATGTTAGCATATTTGTGTTTACATTGTCAGTTGACTTGAAAAAGGCGTAACATGCTGACGATAACCCTGTGCATATTGTGTTGCACTGGCTTGCACCATTCAGGTTTTATTCTGCTCTTCATTGGCCAGTTTAATCACCGAGAAGGAATTCTTTTGTTTTCCACTAATCAGCTCCTGTTCTTGGATCCACTTAGAAGATCCCTGAGAAGGCCTTGCTATTTTATACAATCAGTGAGAAATCCCCTTTTGCTGCCCTTATTGCTGTCGCTGCCTTTTTTGTAACACACAATTAGTGTTAAAACCAGGCATTTCTGTTGCTAATAAAATTCTGAAGCTGGCACCTATCGGTCAGTCACTTGTACTTCACATTTCATGTAGCTGCTGCATCGCTCGAAGGCAGCAGAGATTGTGCTCGTTTGAATATGCTGTTTTCTCAGCATTTCCTGTTTAGCTTACCTGCTGGTATGTAGGGAGGCACTTTTAATACCATTTTGTTGCATTTTTGCTTGGACTGATAAAAGGATGCAAATGCTCTTGCCTAAACTTACTGTGTTAATATTTTACAGGACGATTCCCATTCTTCTCTATTTAAAAGAATGGTTATTAAAAAGTATTATAATAAGAGAATAGAAGGTATCAATAGCAATGTATCTGTTACTGAAGCATTAGCAACATTTATATCCGGTGACAGCATTGCCAGCAACTGTCTTATTTCACAATTGCCTTGTACTATAGGCATACAGAAACAACTTTTAAATGGTAAAACAAGGAGCTAACCTCGGTGTTTAATAAACCGTGCTACTAGTGTGTAATTCTAGTTAGATGTTTTCAAGATGTAATTACTTTGAAGATCTGTTTAACAGTGAATCAATCCCAAATACACCCTGTTGTTTATGTATACATGTGACTAATTATTATTCTTGGAGCAAGGGGAAAAAAGGTATAAACGTCCTCAAAGGGCAGCTCGGGGCGCGGTGCCCCCAAGTGAAGGCGTCTCGGTCACTCAGAGGGTCCCTGTGAGGGTGACGGGGCTGCTGCCCAGGAGAGTGTGGCCCCAGGTAAGGCCGACTGTTCCTCCATCCGTATCCTCACTTCTGCCAATGGTAACTACAGCAAACTTGAATTCATGCTCTCACCTTGATTCACAGCTACCGACGGATGCTGTGGAACAAGAAGCACCTTGCAGAACACCTGTGAAGTCCTTCCTAAAGCCAACTGCTTTGTCGAGACGGGGGCTGCACCAGCCTGCGCTGAAGCTGGTGCCGCTCCGGCAGACCTGCCTTCTCGGGGTAGCGTCGGCTGTTTGAAGTGACGTCCTCGGGCCCGGCCTCGCGAGGCAGCTCCCTCCTCACCGCCTTCCCGGGTACGTGCAGAACTGCGCTGCCTGGTTTGGCTCCTGCAGGCCCTCGTATCCCCCGTGCCTTCGGGAGGCTCCTGGTGCTCCGGTGCTGCTCTGCATAGTCCGGAGGAGTCGCCTGGATGCTCTTCGTGCGGGTCCCTCCTGCTCAGCGAAACCAGGTGGTGAGCCTGAGGTTCAAAGTGGACAGGCGGATGCGGTGTTGCTTGAGGTAAGTCCAGACTGACAAGGTTTCAGTAAGAAGCCTTCGATGACTTGCTGTACGCGTAGAACCAATTTGTGTCTCAGCTCCTTGCACTGAATTTTGAGTCTTCTGGCAAAAGGGCTGCAAAGGAACCGCTGTTTTAGGAGAGTTCTGTGAGGTGACAGTAACCACTTCCAAGAGTTCCTCGCGCTCTTCCAGCCTCCCCTCCCTCCTGCAGAGATGGGCGAGGAGCACGTCCTCACACGTATGTAATTCAAATTGATCTGCTTCTATCAAACTCATTTCATGGATGGTTTTAGAAAAGGAAGTTGTACTGATAATAACGGGACAGTGGTAGTAACAAGTTGTGGGCTAAGCTTGAGAATACTGACCTGTGGGGCCAGTAAAATGAGATGATCATGTACTTACTAAATGTAAAGAAAGTAAGTTGATTAAATGAGATATAAACAGCGTAATTAAGGCTGTGTCCTTTTTCTGTGTCTTTCTTCAGAATTGTCTCCTGTCAGCTTGTTTCTCATCTGTATTAAGCCAGGTGAGCTACTCGGTGGTGTCTGCAGTGAAGAGTTTTCTTCTCGCTCTCTGCTGAAGCAAGCCCTTGCTTTAGCAATCCTAGTGAGCCTTCTTAAGGCAATTAGCACAGCTGTCACCTCTTTCCTATTTAATCTTAATTTAATAGAGCATGGGCAATTATGTCGTATGTCTGATACTAAATGAGAAAGCATAACGGCTTGTCTTGCCAAGATGACAGGTACACAGCTCTAGCAGAGCAATCTCTCTCTGTTTTTGTTCTCTGCTGTTGCTCTTGTTTCTCTAGAACATTTCCATGTAAGGTTTGAACTAATATTCTGGTTAGTCCTGCGTCTGTTGTCTTTAATGCTCTAGAGTAACTAGCAGTTATTTGTATTCTTAACAGCATTAATCGAAAGAAAATGGTCCCAGTAAAAAAAGGAAATGTTTTTCCTTTGGTACTGAGATTAAAACGTCTGACTAGAAATTGGCTGGCCTGCAGCACATCCGTAGCCCTGAGCGCCAGGCACGAGCGAACCTGCGGGGCTGGCTCCGTCGCGCTAGGGAAGCCCCTTGAGAAGGGCCCAGCTCGGGCGGCCGCTCCGGCTGCGGCGTCTCCGCTGGAGCCCGCGAGCTGCCGGCTGCCCGGCAGGAGTGAGGAGAGGAAAAGCTTGTGAAGAGCAGCAATCTCCTGTCCTGCTCTTTTTGTTTTCTAAGAGGTTTTGCAGAGGGAGAAATGTGTAACATTAAACCCATAGAGCCTTTAAGTACAATGGTGTAGTGTTTCAAGTGATTCCCACTATTCACCTTGTGGCTCGTCCATGTCCTAAAGATATTGCCAAAAAACAGGTAATGATTCACTTCTGAGTCATCTCTCCAGATCAGCAAAATCCTTTGCACCTTGGATGAGACCAAAGTCTACCAGTTTTACTTTATAGAACAAAGACCATAATGTTTGACTTAATTTGCACTATGTTTTACCAAAAATCTGAAAAGGTGAGCTGGACCTGACCTTCTCCTTACGTAATGCAGATTGCTTTCTGCCTAGTGTGTCAGCCCTGCCCGTCAGACTTCAAAACTCACTCATTGAAACGGACTTGGTCTGCTGCGCTTGGTTTTATCGTGACATCGATCTTGCCGGCGTTGACTCATCTCTGCGCGTCGATCTGATGTGTACATTAACTCGGCTTCCTCCCTGTCAGATAAGCCGACGAAGGAGCAGTCTTACCTGCTCTGAGAATGGGTCTGTAATCACATTGTTATTAGTCAGCATAAATCACTGGCTAAGCAGTTCCTAGCTTCAGCTGCTACACCCCAGGAAAAATACCCGCCAGCTGGATTGCAGAATCTCTGTACAAGTCAGTGAGACTGATGAGAAATGCAGGAGATGAAGCCTAAAGACAAGGAGAAAGATTAAATTAATTCAAGGAGATTTCTTTGACCCTAGAGAACATGAGACTGAAGTGGGATGTGCTAAAGCTTTAAATACTTACGCAAAGTACTCGGTGTTTCCAGTGTCCAGAGCGGGTGGAACAAGAGGAAGCAGATGTAGACTGCAGGAAGGGAGATGCAGGCTAAACACTGGAAACCCTCTAAGGATTTAGAGGGCCATGAGATCCCTGCCTTATTTAAAGATTTTTATTACCAGCCCAGTCAAGGGAAGCCTATTTGAAAACAGCCAGGGAATAAGCAGTAAGTTTATTCTGTTTTCTACTATGAGCTGTTACATTTTGCACGCAAAATTCTGGGCAAGCAGCCACCTGCTTTGCTGCAGCCATTCCAAACTATTGGATTAGATTGCACATCCCTGATTTGCTCCATTATTTTAATGGATTTAATCTATTTGGAAGGCTACTGCTCAGAAGAATGTCGCAAGCCTAATGTCTCCGGGAGCCTGGCAGCCTTCCCAAAAGTGACCGCTCCGCCTGCGTCCTGCCCTGCCGTAATGCTGTCGGCATCAAGGAAGCCGACTGGCCTTCAGAAATATCTCGGGGCATCTAGAAATGAAGGAAGCTGCTGATTGTCGGTTGTGTTGCACGAAGGTCAGAGAACAGGGTGATATTTCTAGAGCAAAAGTTTGATTTGATCTTGGTAAGTGTTTGAATCCTGAGACCCAGCTCACAAAACAACAACAAACCCTCCAGCATCCAGTGGCTCTGAGGATGGGTGTGTAGAAGGGGGGAAAAAGGAGGCGGAAAAAAAAAGCGGGAGAGGGTTCCAACTTCAAAGTTCTTAAAACACAGGAGCATTTAAACCTCTTATGAAAACAACAAACAAAAATACAACACAAATCCCCTTTTCAATGATACCAACCCATTCGTAATGGATATCGCAGGAATTTTTAGCATGCAATATTGCTGGGGAAAAATGCTGAAAAAATGAACTGTTCAATGCATCCTTGTTCTGTATTTGGGCAAAATTCCAGTCCAGTGAATTCTTATCACACAGTGAATGCTTCAATCCTAAAGCAAAGCTCGACAGCAGCCAGTTCTGCCAGATATTTCAGATCAGGGAAGACTTTCACCAGGAACTTGGGAAGAGCCGCCTGGCTGCTGATCGCTCCAGGCTACCGCTGCGCCAATAAAGCCTGATCCCAGGGAGAAACTCCAGAGTGCTGGAAAAAGCGAATGCGTCCATATGTCAAAGGGTTAAACTGGATCACTAGGATAATTTGCAGTAGGTCACACCTGAGGAAAAGTAATGAGGAAAACTGGCAGAAGGGACGTATATAACACAACTGGGGTTGATACAGGCTCAGAGAAAAGGCAGCTTGTCAAGTGCATCTGCTTGCTTCATGAGACCATTAAGTTGGCACGTGATGGCACAAGCTTGGATTGATGTGCTAAAGCTTTTACAAGGCATTTTGATTTAGAAACCAGAATGACATATAATCAATATAGTTCTCATTAGAAGAATTAAAGATTGGGAAGAGTTATATCTCCCTATACATCAGGAAAATGGAATTATCACTAGTCAGGTAATTTTGTGTGTAGCCCTATGAGAATTGGTTCTTGACTTTTTCTGTATTTTTCCCTCTTGGCTTTAATTAAGATTTATGTCAGGCATGTTTTAACTAAAGGATACCCCAGCGTTCTTGTTACCCAAGTGGAAAACCTGGATAGCTACAAAGTTCAATCTAAGCTTACAAGGAGGGAGTTTACAGAGGAGCTGCAGCAGGGTTTCCTATTTGGCTGTTAGAGAAGAGGGATGGAATTAGCTTTGTTTGATCCTTCTTTTTTGCTCTTCTAAAACAAAGGACATATTTCTGCTCAGTGTCAGCAGAAAATGTCACATTTCTGCCTTCAGAAAAAGGTTCCAGGTTCCAAGCGATTGGATAATTTTTCTTTGCAGCTCCGGTCTAAGCACAGACTGTGCAAACAGCGAGGCCTCATCCCTGGCCCTGGCCTTAAGTAACTGTTTGCTCAGTGGGGCTTCTGCTCCGAGCCGCGTGCTGAGGTCCCGCTGCCCTCCCTCGGGCAGGGACTGCACGAGCTGCTGCTGAGGATCAGAATGACCAGCTGGGAGGATGAAAACTGGCACGTTGGACTGAACTCGTGAGAAAGAAAATGACCTGGTAAGTGGAAAAAGAGGGAAGACTGATGGGAAAAGAAAAAGGAAGAAAACGAAGAACAGGGGGGAAGATGAGCCAAGGCAGAGGAAGGATTAAAATGTTTGACTTGCAATTCATTTGTCAAGGCTGGAAGAGATATAATTGGATAATTCTTAATTACAGAAAATTAAATAGATCTCTTTAATATCTTTTTGCTATATATATTTAGTGTAAAAAATGTGAATAATATACATTTTTTCAGAGATAAGGCAAGTATAACAAGTAGAAAAATTGTGTCATATTCTCCCTATTTATAAAAATATGCATCCAAAGTAAAAAGGGCTCGCTAAGTAATTACATGTCTAAAATCAGAATCAGAAGTCAGATCCAACATAGACTGACAGAGTGAACACATTAGGTTCAGGACATGTTTTACATTTTTTGGTTGAGTGTGTGCGTTTGTGAAAACCAAATAAATATAAACCATGAAACTTATGCACAAATCGCCAGAAGTCCCTAGAAATGCTGCTCTTCTGAGGAGAAACCCTCCGGGGGCGGCGCCGGCTGCAGCCCCCTCCTCAGCGCCGCTCGGCGCAGACCAGGTAGGGCTGGGGCTGCAGGGTCATGCCCAGCCGCGGCTTCAGGTCGGGGACCAAACCCTGGGGAAAACGCAAGTGAAACCGCTGCAGTAAGGAAGTGAAAAACAGGAACATCTCCATCCGGGCCAGCTGCTCTCCGAGACAGTGTCGTCTTCCTGGATTGGAAAAATAGGAAAAAAAAAAATTCAAAAGATGGTTTTAAAAATACTTAATTATTTTCACTTATATAATGAATGAAAATAGTAATTTCTGGTTCTAAGAGGAACTCTCTGAATTTGATGTTGGTGTTCCTTGGTAGGAAAGGAAAGATGACAATTTGTGGCAAGAAAAGCATTTTAGAAAATTTCACTACTGGCTATCGAAACTAATCCTGTGAAATACATTTGGATAACCTGTTAGCCATTTTATCCCTTCTTGAAGAGCCACACAGGGACAGAATGCTTTACACAAATGACACTGAATCTCAGCCTTTGTTACCTTACTGATTTCTTAATTACAGCTGTGGTCAATCACTGTTACTTGATATAATAGTAAAAGTAGCTGAAACAGGTCTGGATAATGCTTTGAACCGTTACCTCCCATTTCGGATGTGACTAGTTGCATAGAGTAAAGGTTGTTTGTGGAAAAAACAGATTAATGGAGGATAACAGTATCTGGAACAGAAAAGGTAAAATGCACCTTACTAAAATACAAGGAATTCATCACATATAACTCGGGTCTTTAACTTTTGGAAGCTGTGCATCTGGTCTAAGAGAATTGCTTTGGCTCCTCTTTAAAAATTTTGGAGAAAGAATATCCCTGATAGGTGAACTAAGTTATCCTGTAGACAAGGCAGTGTCTTTTCACTGATTGCAGGGGGTAGCCCAAAGCCTAATTATTAGGGGACTGAAGAGATGTGAAACAAATTGTCCTCTCACACACATCAAAAGACAGGGCCATAGAGATGATGTCGGAGCCTCAGAATACTTCCTCGGGACAAAGCGGGACTCCCAGACTAGCTCGGCATAATAGCTGCAGTTTCTGGTGCTGGTGCAAATGCCAAAATGAGAAAGCTGGGTGCGTCCATTGCCCCTATGGAACAACCTCGGCAGCAAAGGACTATGCACATCAATTGCAACACAAGATCACTTATATACCACAGTAACATGAAGTGTATAGAACACTCAGATAAAAAGATAGTATTGTCTTTATTACCTCTAACAAAATGGTCATCTATATAAAAGATAATAAGTTTTAATATTGAATATAATTTTGAAATAGATATTTCCCCAGAATTGTGGCTATTCTACATCATGCTGCCCCTTCCTGATTTATTGCCATCACTTGCACATTGTACATCTCAAGATTTCTAAGAAGGGCGAATGGGAGGAATGGCTCTTACCTAGTGAAAAAGGAACAAATGCTTCTTTCTTGATGAACTGCCCACTGCTGTCCAAAAACCGCTCAGGAGAAAACACTTCCGGGTTGCTCCAGTATTTTTCATCAAAATGAACGGAGTAGAGGTTTGTGATGACTGTAGTGCCCTCGGGAATAGAATAACCCCGCACAACAGTATCTTTAGAAGTTGCATGAAAAATCCCCAGTGGAACAATATTGCAAAACCTCAGAACCTCGTGCAGAACCGCCTCGGTGTACGGCATTTTGCATTTCTCTTCCAGAGCAGGCATTTTGTTTGGGCCAACGACTAAATCGATTTCTTTTTGAACTTGTCCTGTTTCAAAAAGCAAAAAAAAAAAAAAAAAAAGCCCACTTTTTTGTTTATTGTGTAGCAGCTTGAATAAAAAGATAAAGTACATAGGATATATTCTTTTAAAAGAATGCTGGAACATAAAATGGCTTATACAACAATATAAGCTCTTAAATTCAGAATCTGTTTTCTTCATCCTGCTACTAGGAATTCCTACTAGCATGTACACTAGTAATCTTCATTTCACATGTAACTACTTTCGATATGATGGGCCTTAATATGCTTTTCTTTACTCAGTACATTTTTATTTCTTGAGCTCTTCAAAACTAAGGGAACAAACTGCAAAGACAAAGTACATCAAATATGTAAGTGGACATAGATAATTCTGAAATGAACCCCTTAAATATTCTCTTGTTTAATTCTGCCACGATTCTTTAGAATTTTACAGTATAGAATCATGCACTCTTAAACTGAAATATATGTTTATGTTTTTGACTAATTATGACACTGCACGTATGTCCATAATATATTTAGAAAATAATCTAATGCAGTAATATATACAAACCTTTTTTGGTTAGGACTATGGATAGCACTTCAAATTATTACTTTGAGAAAACATTTTAAACTTGCAGAAGGAATGTGTATCAGTTTCTCAGATTCTCCAAAATCTTACCTTGAATGTTTGGATACAGAGCCATAAATAACACTGCCCATCTTAAAACATTTGTGGTGGTTTCTGTCCCAGCTATGATGAGTTCGCCAACAGAGAAGATTAAGTTTTCTCTTGAATATGTAGATTCTGGATCATTTTCATTGCAATCCATCTCATCTAAATAGGCATCTACAAAATGTCGAGGTGACTGAGGCTTCCTATTTTCAGAGACACGCTCAATGAGTTTATGAAGAAAGTCATAGACTTCTGCTGCATTTTTAAACAGCTGCTGGTGTTTCCCAAATGGCAAGATACCAATCCAAGGAAAAGCATTGTATAAAAACACAGAAGCGCTAGCAGCTAGTTCAACATTTTCACTAAAAATCTCAATCATGTGCTGGAATTCACTGTCTTCGTATGTAAAACGTTCTCCAAAAATTATCAAGTTAGTAATATTTGAAACGGCATTTGTTATCAAGTGCTTGAGATCAAATGGTTTGCCTCTGTATGTGTCAATGGCATCAAGAAAAAACATAGCTTCTTCTGAGATTTTGTGTTCAAAGGACCTCTGATCGTATCCAAAGACTCGGAAAGAATTTACAGCTAATTTGCGATGTTCTGTCCATCCTCTGCCATATTTACTGTTCAGTAAGCCTGAAAAAATATTTTGACACAGTATTTTATACAGCTCTTTATTTTCCCCAATGAGATGAAATTATTTAAAGCATCAGTTCACTCTAAAAGTAAATTGCAAATTGATATCTAAACAACGACTGGAGGAACCACTAGGTGATTGATTATATAAATGACCTCTCTGCCTCAAAATTGAATTAGTTTTATCTACACTACTCCTAACATACCTACCCTCTAAGGTAAAAGTATCTGTACCTTTGTATAAAGAAATATGAAATCAGTTTGGACATATTTCATATACAGGACAACTAGATGCAAGGATGGGGGTGGCCAAGCAGCTCCTAAGTGAGTGCTGAGAGTCCTGCTAAGAGTCAGTCTGTGCTGAAAGCAGATGAATACTGCTGTGGAAGAAAAGAAAGAAAATGAATACTGAGTATACAAGGGAAAACTGTTACAAAATGCGTTCCAAGCAGAGAGGTGCAACTTTGGGGTTTGAGCTAGAAGTCGTATAGCACAAAGTAAAACAAGTAGTGCAACAGAGATGCTACAAACTAAGTGTAAAAGGCAGAAAACAAACAGCAAAAAATGCCATAGAGAATTCCTAAACTATTAAACTACTAACATTGAGTTGTAGCCTCTGAAATTTCTCCAGTTCCTGAAAATTTTTCATCCAAATGACTTTGTATGTTAAAGGCCCATCTAATGCAGGTGTTCTTAAGTAGGCTATAGAAAGCAAATCTGGCACCTCATGAGGACTAAATCTACAAAGAAGGAACAATCAGATGCAGAAGAAAATGAAACTCAAATGACACTGAACAAGTGGAAGAATTCTAGTAGGAGGTGGTAAGGTAGCTACTTCAGAAGATGCTCTCACTGGTCATACCTAAAGAAACTAGCAGATGCTTCACAGTTAATTGATGTCAGGGACAAAGCAGTCCGTCACCTGTCACTAACTTGTAGGGAGGAGAAATTTAGAGGCAAAGAATTACACATTTTTTGCTATGTTCCATAGGCCAAGTATGACCATTCTTTCCAGAATTGAAAAGAATATTTAATATCTTCAAAGAAACATTCAGTATTTTATACAAGACAGAAGTAAAGAAGATACCTTAAGCAAATGCTTCTTGTGACCATAAACCCATCTATGGAGCAAAAAATACATTTTTATGTTAAAGATAGCATCACATACCTCCCATGTTTGTCAGCTTCTTGAACAAAGGAAGGGATGGTCTGTCTGCAAAAACCTCGCTTTGATGGACAAGGCATTCTTTCACCGCATCGTAGCCATTCAGTACAACCGCAGATATACCTCCAAGATCGAGACTGAAAATCTGTGGAGGGAAAAAGATATACTGTAAAATGTTATTGCAAGTAAATCTCAAGACCAAGTAATGAAAGCAAATAGCAAAAAGGTGGAACAACACTAAACATCAGGGCAAAATGCAAATTTGAAGAAAATTCAGCACGGCAAGCAGACAACGGGAGCCTCCACGAGGGGCGTCGTGGAGTTTGCTGTGAGTTTCACTGCCCTATCTGCTCTGCTCCTCCTCCCTCCCTTGGAAAATGGGAATTCCACGTTCCGTTAAGGGCAGCATGACCTTAAAAGCCACATGTTCCGATTGCGAGGACTTCCAAAAGCCATGTCGTAACAGCAGACACGGAAGTGGTGTCAATCATGAAAACAGGCTCCATCTGGTCCCTAAAACCGGACAGAATCACCAGAAAACAGACCCGAGAGCTGTGGTGAAGGCCACAGACGCCAGCACAGCCCCTGTCCCACCTCGTCCTGTTTCCAGCAGCAGTCAGCTGTGGTAGCTGTTTTGTAGCAAGATGCAGTAAATCCTGTGGAAGGCACGTGCAGGACAAACAAAGTAAAAATCTTATTCTAAGTTCTAAAAATTAAAAATTAGCCAAAACTCTAAGGATTTAAATTCTACCTCTCTTTTCTTCCTTTACACAGAGCTCTGTTCTCAGAGCTGTTTACTATAGGAATTTTATTTTTGTCTGATTATGCATTCTGTGAAAGCTATTTCCTTTTAGCAAGTTTGGGTTTTTCCCCTATTATCATTATTCTATTCCCTAAGCAACAAGGACAAACTTCTGACACACTTTTCCAGACCACTTTCGACTTGGCACACCTCGAGTTAGCCGATTTATCCTTCTTCCTACATTATGCAATGCTGCTTTTAAAAAACCTCTTTGTCGTGTTTTTCCGGAGCCCCCAATATCATCCGTCAGGTTCCTGGGATCCGCGGGATCCTTGCTGACGGCAGATGGACGGAGCTGCTCACGGCATTCCACGCGAGCAGAAAAAACTTCGTTTCCTTGATGATGCGTTTTCCTTCCTCCTTCCCGACTACCCAGCCCGTTATTTTGCCTGAAACGCTTTCCACGTGTTTTTCTACCGCCGAGAGGACGGGAATGAGGAGGCAGGGTCCGCCTGCTGCCGGGCGCGTGCGGGAGGGCTGCGCCGGGCTGGGTCGCTCCGCGCTGTGCGGGGCGAAGCCTCCGACGCGGCAGAAAGGACCGAAGGGGCCGGAAGAAGCCGCTGCCGGGGCCGGCGGCAGCCGCTCCCCGTCCCGTCCCGTCCCGTCCCGTCCCGTCCCGCCCGGCCGCGCCCGCCGCGGT
>JAWLRI010000355.1:3692466-3720994 GCA_034781795.1 Crypturellus tataupa | reverse complement strand
CGGGCATCGCCCTTGTGCAGAGCTGCCGGCGCCGCCCGCAGCGCGTGCACGGAGCCCTGCGAGAGGGGCGAGCGGAGGGCTGGGTTAGTGGCCGCCCGTGGCTCGCCGCGGGGAGCCGCGCAGCGCCGCCGCCTCGGCCGCGGGGAAGGCGGTGAGGCCCGTGCGGGGCGTCGGAACTTTTTGTTCTCGTGAGCAAATTCTCCAGGCTTGTTCTTTTCCCGGTCTCGGAGTAGGGATGCTTTCTGAAACTGCGGTTATTTAATGTTTACGGTGTAATTTGGGTGGGATTTTGGTGTGCTAATGGTACCAAGGAACAAGTGGTGTCAGGTGAAGTGCTACCAGCGGCGCTTAATTCTCACTAAGTGGTAGATGCTGCTTTCTTGTGCGGCTCTTCCCCTGTAACTGCGCCCGTCTGACGCATTGGACTTGACACCGTGCACAGGCAGAGGAACCTTTTACGAGAACTTGGGGATGTATCTGTTGATTAAGTACTGCAGAGCTGCTGCTTGGAAAAGTGGCCTTTTTAATCACTTAACAGCTCTAAGTTATTCAGAAATTCTGGGAAAACTAAGGTAAAAAGTAGGAATCAAAAGACACTGAAAGTAATAGAGGAAAAGGCTATTAGCGTCTGTGCTACTTGTGTGTCAGCAAAAATGACCTCTCTAGCATATCTTGCAGGAGGGAGAGGGCTGGAAATGGTAATTGCTTGATGTACCTCTTTGTTGTAGAGAGGAATCATGGTTATGCTGAAGATTTCATCCTTCCTTGCTGTCTATGCCTTGGTTGTGTGCCAGATGGACAGCTTCCAGGCAGCCCCAGTCAGGTAAGAAGTAAAGAGGTGGTCCTGTTGCTGGGCGCTTCATCCGAATGTGATGGAAATACTTGTATTCTGTAGAGACATAAAGAAACAGGCTATAGTAAATGAGAAAGCTGAGTTATTTTAATACTATTTGTGATACTATGCTTTTTTTAATGTCATATAAAACACTTAATGCTGTGCATGCGCGTGACGTGTATATTCACACCCGTGAAAGATGCTGTCAACAGCACACATGCCACCACCTCTCAGCACCTGCTCTCCGCTGATGTCCTCGTCGCATTCACTCTGCTTGGCTTCTCTCTGCCTAGACCTGGCTTGGAGTCCGTGACGGACCGAGTGACGCTCAGTGATTACGAAGCTCGGAGATTATTAAATGCCCTGGTGAAAGAGTTCATACAGATGACGGCAGAAGAGCTGGAACAAGCCTCTGAGGGCAACAGGTAAGGAGGGTGGTCCCGGGGCTGGGAGGAGGGCAGGGGCCCGCGGGTCTGATCTGCACCACGAGACCCTCTGCAGGCTGAGACTTCCCTGTCTCTGGGGTCACGGGCAGCTGTGCCCACTGACTCTGCAAAGGGAGCTCCTGCAGAGACACCCTCCCTGCCGCTGTCAGGGGAAAGGCTTCCAACTATTAACCTGCTTCTGTCTGTCTCGCAACTGAAACTGCAGGGCGATTTGAGCTTGAATGAGGGGGTTGTGTTAAGATAGGACAGCGCAAGGTATGTTTCCCTAGCGGGAGCACTAGCAGCCGTTGAGCCACCCCTGGATTCTCTGTCGTGCAAGTGCATGCTGTGGTTGAGCCCAGAGAGCCCCGAGCAGGAGCGGGTGCTGCTCCCCCCGTGCACGCAGGGCGGCAGCATGCGGAGCGCTCGCGTGGCCCTCGGCGGGCGCGTGCCGCAGAGCATGCTGGCGGTGACGAGGCTGGACCGCATGCTGAGCACCCTTAAACTCAACCCCTGACCGAACAGCATGCCGAGTACATGGAAACTAAAAAACCCTGTGCCCTAGTTGCTAGCAACTGAAAAGCTAATTAACCTGCCTTTGGAATGGAAGTCTTGTTGAACTGACAGAAAAACAGCATATCCCTTCTGACTGCATTTGTATGGACCTTCCTTGCATGGAATGTGATGTGGAGGGATTATTCTCTTTCAGTTTTGTTTGTCTCCTAACTGTAGTTAATTGTCTATGGAAGAAATGCATGATCATGCATGTTTGAGACTATTCTTTTGGGCATGTTTTCTTTCCCCCTGCAGCCTGGATAGACCCATTTCCAAGCGCTGTGCCAGTCTGAGTACTTGTGTGCTGGGCAAACTGTCTCAAGAATTGCACAAATTGCAAACTTACCCTCGCACTGACGTCGGGGCTGGAACTCCTGGAAAGAAACGGAGTGTGCTGAGTGACCTGGACCATGACCGCTATGCAAACTATGGGGAGCCCCTGGGAGACAACTAGACACGCTTAATTCTGCCCTCTCCCCTTTTTTAACTCGATGCATGTGGATCTAACTTTGATTGCTAACTTTGCTATTTTCTTTTGGTTCTGGTTTTGACAGAGAATGTTTGAGGTGGACTGAATGTTAGGAAGCCAGCGTACATAACATGCCTATCAGGCTAGGGGAAAAATAAATAAGAATGAACAGCATTGCCTTGAGATCTCAAATAATTTTTCTTAGACATTCATTTAAACAAACTAGATGAGGCTCTTCATTTCTGGCTACTAAATGTACAAGTAGACTTTTCTTTCATGCCTGCCCATGCACTTACTCAATAAACCTATTTTTCTATAAGGATTAGATCTCTTTGTTTTAATTACTTGCTCTAGATAATGAGTTTTCTAGGTAAGGCTAGAAAAATTTCTAAGTTGTCTTAGAGCTAGCGAGAGGCAGTGCAATGCCAGTAATTCTAGAATAGCTGCAATAGGCAATAAAGTACAAAGAGAATTTAAAATTGGATGTATATATACATGCATTCATATGCACTGGTGTAATTGGGCAAGCATATAATGCTGTTAGTAAAGCTTTTAAGAAGCAAAGGAATTGAAAGGCTCAGTTCAAAAAATGTTGAAATACAATCCTATTTAAAACTGAGTACTGAACACTTCCAGGTAAGAATTTAATAACTATTTTCATTTTTCATTCTCATTCTATGACAAGTCTTTACACTAGTATAATCTAAATCCAACTGTCTTTAAAATACCACATGGCTGAACCATAGTTTGGGGTATAAAACCACTTTTTTCTTGTAGTACTTGTGTTATGTATGAGTTTGTATCTAGAAATAGCACTTCCATTGCTGTTCCTCACAGCAATGATTATTACTTTACTGTTCTTCTGTAGCACCTCTCCTGTAATCAGAGGCCTGTTCCAAAATGGTTATGATGTTACAAGGGGTACTGTTAATGAGCTCAGTTCTCTAACGTACCTTTAAACCAAATCCTTCTACCTTACCACCCAAGAAAAATCTTCAGTAGAAAACCCTGTCAAGCAGAGATAGTATGAACACGTATGTCACAAAGTTTCCCCCATCTAACAAAATAGTTACACCCAAGCTGAAGGCACAGAACCTGTGTGCTGATGTGCTGCTTTGCTCCAGCAGCAGGAGAAGCAAAGGTCTAAACTCCGGAGGAAGCAGGCATGGGTTTGAGCTTTGGACTTGGACACACTTGGCACCACTGGCAGCCGCAGGTTCTTGCTGGTGGCAGGGTTGCTGAAGGCCCGGTTTGATTTAAGACTTCAGTCTGATTGCTCAAGAAAGAGCTAAACTGATGGGGAGGAAGAAAGAGAGGGATAAAACACAAAAACATCTTTCGGAGCTTGGGAGCTGGGCAGGCTGAGGCTGGCAAAGCCTACTGCACAGTAAGCTGTTTACTCTTAAAGAACAATCTTTCCCAGCCCAACAGCCCATACTGAAGTTTTGTTGCATTCGGAAGCGATATTTGGGACCTAACTTCTTGTTTTCCTTTTGAAGCAGCGTGACGGCCCAGAAGAGGGCATGCAACACGGCCACCTGCGTAACCCACCGCCTGGCCGACTTCCTGAGCCGCTCGGGAGGAGTCGGCAAGAACAATTTCGTGCCGACCAACGTGGGCTCCAAGGCCTTTGGCAGGCGAAGAAGAAGTACTCAGATCTGAACGGCCGAATGCTAAGGTGAAGCTGGTAAATATGTTGCAATAATACTCATAGAGTCTGTAGCCTTTAGAGTTGGCAGTGTTTTAGCCTGCGGCTCAGGCAGGAGAACTTATAGTGACCATCTCATTAAAAACTAGGTAATTAACAAGGTAGTAAAGTGGTAAAAATCTATCTTATTTAATCTGTGAAAAAGAGCTTTCATAGATGTACCACTGAAATAACTAGCTTCACAGGGCCCTATGCAAGCAGAACAATTTGAAAATATTGATTCATTTTTATCCATAGCATTCACTATCAACACTCCTGTAACTCTGGATTTGTGTCTTTCAGATTGTCATGAAACTGAAAATCCAACTCATTTCTAACAAAAGAAACTCTTCTCCATAAATCAAGACAGCCAAAAAGAAGATTAATTTTGCATCCTAATATTGAGAATGTTTTGTTTAATACAAATGAAAACTCTTCTGTTATGTACAGTAAAAGAGATTATAGTTATTAAAGTTAAATTATTGTATATTCTTTTTATATGCAATTCTATTTCAAATAAAATGTGACAGCATCTATTATTTATTTATCTTGTAGCATATATGTGATTCATGCTATTTATTCTGGCACTACTGCCAAAACTCGGGGATTATACTAAATTGCTGCCTGGCAAGGCATATGTGTATCATATGGTGTGCTGTGCCTTGATGTAAAACACCTAACCTGACTGTAAAGTATGTTTAAAAAAAAAAAAAAAAACCCTAAAGTCACTATTGTATCACTTGTGAATTTAAGCAGACATTAAAAAAGTATTTTAGATACACTTGGGTTGAGAAACTGACTTTTCATTTGAACACGCTTATTAAAACACTTGACACTAATCCAGCCTCATTCCATTTCAGATGGTGTATAGGTCTGCTAGAGCCTTATTATGTACAAACTTTACTATTTAAGTCAGGTATTCAGAATAGAAAGAACACTTTTTATAAAGGAGTAGCTCAAAGTTATCAATCCCAGATACTACTACGTTAGCCTCTGGCTCAAATGAAAATAATAATAAAAAAAGAGAAGCTGCAGCTCCATTCAGTAAACTGAGGGAGACAAACTGCCTTGCCTAGGGTTAAGATAAAAGGCCTTAGTAAGTGATACAGTCAAGGTGAAACAGCCTAATGTGCTTAGTAATGTGGGGAAGGTGGTGGTGGTGTTTCTACATTTGAAAAGGTGAATGGGAAAGAAAAAGGAGCTATAGCAAAGTCCATTTTTCTTTTCATGAGACAGATTCTATTTAGGGATCAGGACTAAATGATTAGAGTGAGTAGAGAAGAGGGTAGCTGGAACAAATCCATGGCTTTCTAAGTGCTGTTGCCAACTTCCTCCTCAAAGCTACTGCTTTTTCAGTTTAGGAGCTGAGTCAGATATTTATTCGGATGTGGGTTGTGTTCCACAGCTGGACCTGCTTCATCAGTTCAGATGAAGATCACCTCACTGTGCAAAGTAGAGGTTAAGGCTCTCATGATATTTCTGTCTATCTTTGCTGCAGGTGTAATAGCAGGAAAAGAAGTACGGTCAAGCAGATGTAGCCATAGCCAGTAAGACCGTCCCCTGATGATACTTCCCACTTGTTCATGTGTGGCTATGGTTTTACACCTTTGGGAGCATCTCAGCCCTGGTAAGTCAGTGCACAAAGCAGAGCTTACAGGAAAATAATCCAGTTTTTAAGAAATTTCAATTTTTAAATGCATAAAGACAAGGTGATTTCCTCTTAGCTTCAAATTTTGTTGTCAGATGTAGTCTAGTGCTTCTTCCTATTTTTCTTGGAACTACCTGAAATTGGTAATAGCTGGGCATGGTGTTACTAGTATGGTACAACTACTAGTATGGAACAACTGTCCTGCATTTGGGACAGGATCTGGCCAGGTTGTCTGTAGAAGGTCCAGCTGTGACGTCTGGGGGCAGGGAGAATTTTTCCCTAGCTCCCAGGTGTTTATTCAGTTTCCTCTGCACATGGTGTGGATCACATCCAAGTCACGCAGGAATGTTCACCTTGCTGATGTCTTGTCACTGCAGTCCCCAGGTGTGGGAACTAGTTGATCTCTTGTTCCTAACTGCTCCAGGCAACAGCTTGATCTGCTTGCGGTTAAAACACCAGCCCGCATTTTGGGAGGAGTACATAAAATGCAATGGTTTGTGCAGTAAGAAGCCAGACAAAGCTTTTTTACTCCTTAATACCTAAAACTAAGCTGCTTGTCGTTCCTGTTTACAGCCACCCTCCAATGAGGCATTTGAGACTGTTTCATGTATTTCTATAACAACTAGAGTCTCCTTTTCTTCTAAATCTATCGAGCCTTCTTTACTGTGTAACAAACTTATGAAAATTTACAATTAGTCACAAAGATTTCCTCAGACTAGTGTTCTGTGCCAACTGCAAAATTAAGAGCCTACAGCTCCTGCGTGCAAGGAGAAAGAGTCAAATAGGTCTTCTAGTCCTGTGGGAGTTCCTGACAAGGGAGCTTCCAGGTGGCAGCAACTCCTGTCAGGATTCGTCCCGGCCATTAATAACCTCTCTGTGTCAGAAAGTGTTTCAATACAGAGAACTGAGATTCTAGTAACTTTGAATATTGGTTCTTTTAGTGACCTTTTTGGAGAAAATAAAAATATTAAACTTTTAGTACTTTGTTTTTTCTCCTTGGTGAGAAATATTTACTTTGTACCTCAAAATCTTTTCCTATAGTGACTTCCCTATCAGCATGGCAGTGCATCAAATAAGTATGCCTGTAGAGGCCCACAGAGGGTCATAGCACTACGAAAGTAAGGGCAAGGGGGAATTTAGTGAGGACTCTTCTGTCTTTTTCTGTGATGTGAAGAGATAAAGATCCTTCACAGCAAAACTCAGTTGCTCAGAGCTTTAGGGAATAGCAGGCCTTTATTCAAGGAAGACAAAGATAGAGGTAGACAGCATTTTTTTTTTTTAACATTAAGGTTATGGATGTTGCAAAATGAATTCAAAACCCTTACAAGCTGTCGATTATTCTGATTGACTTTGTGAGCAACTAGAAGAAATTGAGAAATTGCTTCCATTTTTCAAAGTCCTTTTCTTAATAAAATTTCCCAAACTTGTTAGTTCTTAAAACAAACAAACTTCCTTGACCTTCAGGAGAAAATGAAGAGAATTAACATGCAAAATGGAGAGTTTCTATTGTACTTACCTTTCTACTTTAACTGCATTGCTATGCTATACATACTAAGTGATAGAAAATAAAATGTTAGTGCAGCACACGGGAACATTTTTAAACACAAGTTATTCAGTATTTACTAACAGCAACCAAGATAATATAGAATAGTCATATATGTGCTTGCAATCTTCATTAAAGTTGTATTAGTCATTATTAGTCATGCCTACATTTTGTTTCTAATACTTTTATGTGTTGTCGGTCTGAATTTTCTTTAATCTTGTTTTTTTTTTTTTTTAAGCTGAAGGCTTTGGGAAGCAAACTTTGTGAGCAAAGAGAAAGGGGAAAGAAATTTCTGAGAAATAAATATGTGAAGATAACTTCTTGTTGACTATCGTTATGCCACTGCAGAGTCCAAGGGCTTTTATTTTGCCTATGATTTTTGAGGTTTTGTTTTCCAGTACTGATACGAGCAGCAGGATCTCGTGGGCGCAGGGAAGGTGAGGGACTTCGCCCTGTCCTTGCTCCGCACTGCGGACCCGCTGCTCTCCCGTGCGCTGCCTCTCCGCAGAGACGGGCAGTACAAGGCACCACCTTGTGGCCAGCGCGGAGCCACCGTACAGGTGCGCAGGGACCCTCGTCCTCCGAAATACTCCCGTGCCTGCCCCGGCTTCTGCGTGGCAGGCGGGTGCGGAAGATGGACTAGTGGAGGAGCTACTAGCAGGGCCCTGTGCCTGCCACCAGTGTGAGCAGAGAGGTGAGAGCAGTTCATCTGTGCACTGTTTTTAGGGCACAAATGGCCTCCTGCTCCGAGATCCGACTGATGTTTTGGTTAAGGATCGTGAATCCGGACACTGTGGTAGGCAGTGATAGAGCATCATTTTGAAGTGACCTAAGCGGATTTTCGCTGTGCTGCTCCTCTGCTAGTTTGATCCCTTTTTGCCTCTTCTGCTAGTGGAATTTAATTCATCTTCCTGAAAGCTTCCATCATCTGCAGTGTAAGAAAAGAGCAGAGCTAATGCTATTGCTTCTGACACTGAGCACTGCCAAAAGCAACTTTTAGCAGGCAGCAGTAAATTTTAGTATTGGTTATCTAATCCAGCATTGTCATGTATAATTAGCAGATTGAATGTTGGATAGTTTCTGAACTCTTCTGGGTAATTTAGAGCTGTGGATTTCTCTCTTCCTTTCTATATGGATGTATTGAGCTATTGCTGAAAAGGAGTACTCCCGTTATAGATGGATTTGGGCATATTAAGCCTGATTTCAGCGCTGACAATTTCTGTCCTAGTTGGTTATATTTATTCCTTCGAATAGGCGGGTGCACGCTGCTGATGGTGCTGGAAGGGGGACACGAGGCATATATATCTTCTGTTCTTTTACTGTTCTAAAATATATAACATCCTTCCTGAGCTCTGCACAGAACTGTCCTTTGCTTTGCATTCTCCTTATACCTTTTACATTTCTCCTCTTTTGCAGAACGTGTCCTGCAGAAGAATATAGAACTCTTTCAGGAAGTAATTTATGCCAAGCATCGCAATAGCTTCTCTAGGAGCTTTCTGAACCATCTCAGGAGTAGTAAGAACCATTGCAACGCTTCTTTTTTATTTCTATTCTTGGCTTTATCACACTTTGTGTTATGCACCCATTACTCCTTTGGCTGGGGTTGAGGTGTGATCCCTGCTAATTTATTAGTTTCAATTCCAGAAAGGCAAATGTGGCATTTACAAATTTGAATGCATCCCTCTGGCAGCCTTTTTCTCCTTAATATGTGAGCAAACACTCTTCAGTCCTACTTATTACTTCATTAACTTAGATTGGTTTTCCACAGAGGTGATTACACTGGTTCTAGGCCACTTTTCTATTTACTGATGTTATGTCGTATTTCTTCTTTTCAATGTCTTTTCCTAATAGTATCTTGTCACATTAGCACATGAGGCAATCTGGCATTGCATTCATCTACTCAGTATCCACGAACTACAGTATATATCAAGCACACAAGAAATTGATTTGATTTCCCCACTGCTCCTTGAGGGTTTGCAAATCAATCTTCTATGAGCAAAGCACCTTGCAAGGAGTGCAGTCGGCCCACGGTGAGAATCACATATGGTAGAAACGGGGGCAACGCTTCTGAATAACTGCTGACATGAAATTTAAGTAGAAAGAGGAAACTGCCTTGGATTCAAACAGAAGGAGGGGAAGAAATGAGGGCTTTAAACACTGAACATTTTTTGTAAATGCAAGGTGTTGGATACATTAAGCAGCAGTGTTTGCTGAGCTGCCTACCACACATGTTCATCGTTTCCCTGAGTGGCTACACGGAAACACACTAGAGCGCAGGAAGGTGGAGAGGGCAGTCAAATTACTGTTTTCTTTGCATTATTTTGTATTTCTTACCCTTGTGTTTTATCTCCTTCAGCACTGTTTGAGAATTTAGATTTGCTGGTGATCCCCTAGTATCTCCGAGTGTCCGACATGGCTCAGCTGGGGATGTCTCGGTCTCCCTGATGCGAAGGACAGGTGGGTACATCCCAGGCAGTAGGTGGAGGCACTGCGGAGCAAGCGATGTCCCATCTCTGCGGCACAGAGTGTTCCTGCTCCTCCAGCCAGGAACTGCTGCCGCTTTCCCTCGGCTGCCGGGCGGGCCAGGAGGTGCCCCCTCTGCACCCCTCCCTCAGCCCGGACCCTGTCTGTCCCCAGCCCGCGGGTCCCATTGACCTCTGCCATCTTCCCCTCCAGCTTTCTTGCAGGTCAGCAATTGTATCGTAAGCAACACTCCACTTTGCTGTTCAGAAGACCAGAAAGTCCGCTTATTTCTTGTCTTGCTCTCAGGCCATTTCTGCTCCATGATAGAACTTTCATCCTATGGCTCTTTAGAGTCTCTGAAGCTTCACAGTAGCTTTGCAAACACTTTGAAAGTCCAAAGCAATATCTAAGCCATATTCATTTTCCCATTATTCTGCTGACATGCTGGAAAGGCTGTTATAGGTTTCCACTGTCTCCTGTTGTGCAGTGAGCCAATTATGCTAATTAGCCTAAAATAGTTGCATAGATAGATTATAATTTCATTTTTAGCTCATAATATGACCATGTTTGAATCGAAAAAAGCATCATTGTTATTATTAGTAGTAGGTAGGAATAGCCTGTTATCATAAAAGAATTTGAAGCAAAGTGAAGCAAGTATATTAATGGAAGCATTGACCAGTGCAGTACCAGGGCAGTGACTTTCCGGTGGACATGTAAAGTTTATCTATGGAAGAATTCCTAATAGTTTTGAACTGTTTTCAGCAACTCACTTGTCCAAGAACTTAATTATATAATGCTGCAATGCACATTTGTGTGTGCACATACACAAATATTTTACAAGCAAGGTCTTTACTCTCAAAGATTATTTCTTCTTAAGCTAGAAATTCCTTCTTTACTCTTCTATAATCAAAGATACTACCTAAGTGTTAAAAATAGATATAAAAATTCATGGTAATTTGTCATTTTGATATAATGAAGAAAATGAAATGGAAAAAGAAAAAAAAATCGTACTCGCAAATGCTGGAATTGCAGACTTTGAAGAAAAGCATGCAATGCCTACATATAATCAGGTAAATACCAAATTATTTGAAACATTTTTCGAGTATTGCCAAAGTATTCTTTTGTACATTTTAAGCACAGCCCACTTTTCATACCACATTATTGGTAAAGTTACACATTTTATGTTTAACATACAAAGTTTTTGCCTGCATATCTGGACACCAAGCTTATATTCTTCAAGGATATTTCCCTCCACCCAGGTTTTGCTCTCCTTCAATCAGGCTTTCAACTTGATGGACACAGTGCTGCTCCAACACACTGACCAGCAAATATTATTATTATTTAAGTGGATGCTTTTTGCTGTATATCTAATGACCTGCCTTAACTGTAGTGCCCTTTGTAATTACATCAGGCTAAGAAGTAATAGCTCATATGTCTTACATCTCACTTTTCTCTCAAGACAGATATATCCCATTCGTGTAATTCAGGTGGCATTTCTCAAGTGTGCTACTGACTCTTTACAGCAGTCATGGAGGACCCTAAATTGATGCACCTTTAAGGCCCATTTATATTATCACAGAAGTGTAAAGTGCCTTTAAACTACATGAGAATTTAGAATAACATTTTCATGTCTTTGTTTTCCATTCAGGTAAAAAATGTGTCTTGGAAGAAAAGAGGGAAGGTATTTTACTTTTCTGTTTTCATAAGTTTTTGTTACTGCTTACAAATTAAAATTATATAGATATATTCAAGTTAAGAAAAGGAGCAGCTAGTAAATGCATCTTCTAGAAGCTAGAGGGCATAGGAGACATAGAAAGTCTATGGGTGGAACTCAGTTATCAAAATGTACGAGTCAGAGTAATTTTCTGTTGTTTTTACACAAAACATCAACTGCCATTCAAGTTGAAACTAATTTTGTTCTCCTTCTTAAGAGCAGTGGTTGAAAAAAATGGTAATACCTAAATTTTGATTAGTCTTGCAGTTAATCTAGAGAGAAAAAAAAAGCTATTATTTGTAGAGCTAGTAATCTAAATGAAGATGAAGTGCTTCTATCTCAGCACTCACAGCAGTTCAGGAGTAAGTTTATGCTCTGCATGACCTCCTACTCTTAAGCCTGAAGCAGGCTGCTACTAATAATTCTTCTGAAATAAAAAGTGAAAGGTGAGTTCATGGGCCTAGAAGCACTGCTATCATGCAGAATAACCACAGCCTTCAGATTTTTATTCATCCAGCTGCTCCGGTCAAAATATTTGGTAACCTTTTTTCACCCCTTCACCAGTATTTCCATGCTAGTGAAAATCCTGCTGTTTCACATTACATCAGTATTTGTGTGTGGGGATTCTGGCAGACACTTTACAATACAGCCAAACTTTACTTTGCATTTTGACAGCAGAGTTCACAGGGTTTACCCTGAATGGTATTACAAACAGAACAGCTCAAATTGCCCTAAATCGCCTTCCCAAACTGGCTTCTCCAAATTCCAATTTGAGCTAATCCAATAGGAAGAACTTTCTGAGTTTATTGTGCTTTACCCTGGCCTGTAAAGGAATCAAGTAAAAGAATCAAGTATTGATTAGTTTATGTTGCATTTCTTACGTAGGTTGACTTCAAAACAGAAAATCAAAAGTACCATTAGCTTATAGGACTCTAACATCGAGGAAAAGATTCCCTCTGGCCACTGTGAACTGCTGCATTTTCCATGGGTTTTATGTCTGAAGCCAGACAGACGTTGAACCACAAGGATGATATTCCAGTAAACAAAACAACCGGTGGAGTAATGAAACTCCACTGAATTATTCATTGAATTCTGAGTGATGCAGAGACAATTATTACAGTGAACACCCCTGAAGACGAGAGCAGCACCACAGGGGCAGCGCTGCCCCTGCTGTTTACCTGACCTGTTTTCCCAGGTAGGCATTTGCAAAAATGAGTACCTTGTGTAAATGAACTGGAACAACTGCATTTCATAGCTGTCCCGTACTTACATAGAAATTGTCGATATAATTCCAAAAAGTAGTTAAGTGCATGCTCCAGTGCCACAGGCATCAAATTAATGCATGCTGAAGTGCTTTGCTGAAAAGCAATGGACTTGAACATATCTCTGAAGAGAAGCACATCTTTAGGCTTGCTGGCTCAAACCTGACGACGCTTCCTAATAAATGTCACAGATGAGTGCAGGAAAACAGAATACATCAACGAAGCGCTGATTCCAGAAACCACTGCATACTAATAACTTTAACCTATGAAGCATTTTCCCTGCAGACCTATGGAAATCAAGGAACTGTATCACCTCTTCAGAAAGGTACAGTATCCTGTATCTCGAGGTACAGTACTCCTACTGCTCTTAAGGTTTAACTATTACTAGTAGCATGCCCAGTGCTGAACACACAGAGGAACTGGGGTGCAGAATGTCCTGAGGGGGAGAACAGCTGTGTCCATAAAGCTGAAATCACCTTTCAGGTAAAAAAAAATATTTGGAGGAATAAGCGGTGCTGGATGGGAGCTAAGGCGGAAGCCCGCTGATAATGCTGATGAACAAACTGGCAATTCTGCCTACAGTTCTGGAGGAAACTTTGTAGCAAGGGAAAAAAAAAAACACATTACAGAATGAAGTTGAAGTCCGACCTTGCTACCCTCCTATGCTCAAAAGCCCTATACAAACTTCAGTGGAAGAAATGAAATCTTCAGAAACCTCTTAGTGATATGGTTGCTGATAGCCACTTGTGGTAGAGAAACACAGGTGGGGAGAATCACGCTCTCAGTTTCGATTTGTGCTAGGCTTGAATGTGGTAATGATGAGCACCAAAGAAAATCCAAGAAGAAAATGGTATGTGATGCCACAGGGTGTGAGAAACATGCAGTCCAGGAGATCTGAGGAGTTACAGAATACAGTTCACGGTGTAATGCCGACACTGCGCACTGAATAAGGCAAAATCTTGTAGACAAAATGTAAGCATACAGGTCAAGAGAGTGTTTTAAATGTACAGTAACAAGAAAAAGTTTGAGTAGCTTTATCTCCCTGCACATGAGGTCTCCTATCTCCAATAATGTCCTCTTAGCACCGTACCAGTAAAAAATACAAGTTTACAGTAATATTTAGCTTAATTAACTGACATCCATTTTAGATGTCTGGTTTTCTACTGATGATGGTCACTGCTAAGAGCTGTTGTACTGCTTGAAATACACCAAGAACAAGGTACAGATGTTACTTGACCATCAAATGTCTCAGAACATTTCATTTCTTATTCTTTTATTCAATGTTTGTTTGTTTAATATCATTAACAATTTATTACAATGTTTTCTTCTTGTCCTTCAAAGAAAAAGCAAAGCTTATTAGGATCCCTACTAACCTGGAGTAAAATTTAGCAAAAGAATTCATGAAACTTTAGCATAATAAGCTGAAAGTTTTTGTGGCTTGCTACTGGATTTCAAAGAATGTGTCTGCTGGAATATTTGGCTGTTTAACAGCATTTTTTTCCTGATAGTCATTTGCAGAAGACTGATGATCAGTCCTAAAAATACAGGTTTTAAGACAGTACTATTAGGCTCATGTGGTATAAGACTGCTGCCTCTGGATTTTCTGCAGCCGATGTGCATTCCACCTTTGCTAGCTCCTGTCTGTGAGGCTGTCTTGCTAGACAGAGGCATGAAAAAGTTCCAGTGTTGTTTTCTTGAGACTGTCTCTATCTATGTCTTGCTGCCGTCACAGGTCTCCTCCTGCCTGGACATCATAACTAGGTTATAGAGTTTATTCTCTAATTTTGTTTCTAAAGGATCACCTTTTATGGGGAGTTCACTGAAGGTGTGTAATTGAAAATCAGTTGTTTTCGAAAGCTGCGTACTCATGTTTTTTCCTGTGTTAACAGGCTAGCCATTCTTGATCAACACTTGATTTTCTGTGGTATCTCTGTCTCTATGTCTTAAAAAGAACAATCTGTAGCTGCAGTACTTTCAACGTGTTACTCCCTATCCAGTCCATATGTTTCTGGAGATGAACAAGTCAGTCATTCAGCTTTTTTTTTTTTTTTTTTGGTCGAGGCAGTGAGGAGAGAGAGATGGAGTGAGGATGGAAGATAAAGCCTTAATTTTGTCTTCTGATGGAGGACATTTAAATGTGGAGGCGACTTCTTTCTCTCTTTCTACTTCTCTTGCTTTCGGGGAAAGATTCCAAAGGCTTTGGCATTCTTGTGTGATTGGCTATGGTTATGAGCCCCACTACAATCAACTGCTGCATTACAACCACTCTCAGTAGAGGCTAGGTGATTCCTGCAGCATCTCTCTGGTCTGCTTTGAGCGCAGTGTTAGGTGATCATGAGTGACTGTAGCTCAGGCTCACAGAGGTCTCACCAGAAGAGCCTTGAGATTCATGGCATTCCTCTCACCCGTACGTGAAAGAGGCTCTCTTGCAGCATCTGCCCTGTGCTCTGAAGAGCCCTGGACACTTTAAGACCAAATTCCAATCTAAAAAGTGTCTCAGGAGGTCCATCCCTTTGGGACAAAGGGGCTCTGCATAAGTCCAACTGACGGTATTTCCTAAGGAAAAGATTTTCAAAACTGATTGATTGCTCTTGAGACTGGATTTCCAGACAAGCTCTGCGCTCACCAGGTCTCACTGGGAAGGGAGAGCTAGGCTGAGTGCTGCAGACATAAACAGATGACAAAATGGGAAGATTGTTTGGAAAATCTAACTTCAACTATTTTGGCACAACCCTTGTTAAACTCCTGTCTTTGGGCTAGAGTGCTTTTATAGGCCGGGAGAGCATGCAGAAAGCTGGCCTCCTGTGCGGTGCTAATAGGTCAGGCTCTCTTAAGAGCAGCATTGAAGAAGTGAAGGGCTGTTTTTCCTCTGACACGGGTGACTTTCTCCAGTGCTTGTCTAGCATGCTTTCCATTACTAAGCTGCAGGAATGAGTGCATGCAGAACAGAGAAAAGAAGGAAGCTAATGCCTTCCCCACATCGGAAGGTAAAGATCAAAGTAAAGCTGCCACCCTGCAAGACTCCCACATGTGCTTTACCTTAGGCCCTGTGAATAATGCTGGTGTTTTGGGGATGGAACCAAGGCTAACCAGGGATTCAGAACATACATAAATGAGGGTGTATCAAAAATAAGAAAAGGCAAATTGGAAAAGGCTAAAATCCAAATGTTAAACTGAAAGAGGAAAGATTATTCTGCTTATTCTTCCTTCCAATTTTGGGGAGACCTGTTCTCGCTATGAGCCGCACAGAGCAAGAAATATACCCCAATCTTAACAGAATTGGGACTTTATTTAAAATAAATTGCAGTTTTATGATAAGTGTTGGATGAAATGAGAGAAAGGGAGAAAGAAAGGAAATACAGGCACAGGAAAATGAGAAAGTTTTTGCTGTGTGAAAGATGTAGGATGCAACCACATTGAGTACACAGGAAAGAAAGCATATTGGGGGGACCATGTGAAGTACTGGTGCTGGTGTAGATGCCAACCCATACTGACTAGCCTGAGAACTTACAATAACAACAATTTAAACCAAATTCCGGGGGAGGTGGTGGAATTTGCCAAGCATCCAAAAGACAATTACACCATTTTCAGGTCCTAATTATATCCTAATGAATTGCTTGACCCCAAAGGCCTACAGCAGCCATAAAATCCTGCCTTAATAAAGGCTCTTAGAATAGTTCCATTCAAATACAGACATAATTACACCTCTCCTCCCAGTATCACATTTCAACTAGCCTCCCCGTAATCACAGAATAACTGTCAGGATTGAAGAGCTTCTTTATCCTTAAAGCAGAAAGTATCTGAACTGTTATAAGCTAAAGAAGGTTTATAATGAGCCAGACTAATAGAAAAGGCTTTGAGGCATCACTACAGTCACAAAAAAAGCATGAGCAAATTTATGTTAGGCAGACAGCTACAATGCTGTCCCTTTACTAGAAAAAACACAGTTGAGAGAGAGAGCAGAAGAGAGCAAGAACCTCCTGCATACCCTGCATCTGAGTTTTTGTACTTCAGGTACAGAAAAGCTGCTGTATATTTCAATTTGTTCCCATGTCTATATTCTTTAGCTTGCTCTAATTATTCCTGTCCAAGCTGATTGATTTTTGGTAACTTTAAACTTAAAAAAAAAAGTTCCCTCTCTTCCCACAAAATGAACTGAAAATGTGAAGCAAGAACAACTCTCTTGTTTGCAGACAGGACCACACCTGCACACAATATGAAGCAGTTGTTCAACCACCTTGTCCATAACTCTATCACTATTTTCCTTGTTGGCTATATGACTTCTGTTTTCTGTCTCTGCTTTTGCTCAAGAGCTGAAATACTGAAACCTCAAAAGGGATTTCTTCTTCCACTTTGTTTCCCAATTATTATGTTATTTTTTCTTACTAATTCATAGCTTACGCATATTTTGTTGTTGTTTTTTTTTTGTTTGTTTTTGTTTTTTGCATGAGCGGTATATAACACAGTAGTAAGCTGGTAGAAAGTTTCAGCCAGACATCCTTTGTTATGTCAATATATTCACTGCTTCCAAAACGGAGCAGGATTTTTTGTCCCCAAGCGTTGTTATATTGGTAAGGTCACTCCCCAAAGGCAGGGCAGGTCCAAGTGCTATGACACTAGCAAAGACTGTAAAATTCTGGTATCTTGCAGATACTAAATTCATACAAGTTTTATCAAAATCAACAGTAGAGTGAGACCCAAGGTAGCTTCATCCTAAGAGAAAGGTGAGGAATTAACTATTCTTTTTCTCAGAAATTGCCAAGTCACTATGATGTGGAGATGGACTTGTGGGATCTGCTGGCAAGAAGCAAGGAGGCCGTAGTAGATGTGACCTGGGATATATTAAAGAAACAAGATTAACTGCTGCAGGAGGTATAATAAACATAGCATGTACTTCTATAGGAGACAAAGCTCTGTTAGTCTCCTAACTGTCTATAAGATACTAGAATTTGCAGTTTTTTTGTTCAATGGGTTTGGGTCCAGGTTCACGGCACAGAGGAGGGTCACCTATGCAGGTTCTTCAAATAAAATGCAGTGCATAGTGGTGATTTGATCCCAGAACAGAACGGGAGACTGCAGAAAAAATCAAGTAACTGAACTCAAAGAGGAGCCTGAAGTTACAGCTAACTGGCTACCAAAGCAACGTACTAATTCTTTGTGAAGCCCAACCTAAGAGAAGTGACTGATCTGTCTATTTTAACTACATGGAAAGAAAGATAAGGTGCAAGGAAACAGAATTTAAAATGGAGGTAGAATTTGTAGTGAAAAAGTTACATGCTATGGAAGTGTTACTGTAAGAAACTTTACTATGAAAACTGCATGAAACTGTGCAAAGTTTGAGGATTGCAACTATACAACAAAACAAACAGAGATGGCCTGTATGAAAGACTATAATTTACTAGATGAACAGTTTGCAGAGATATGGTTTAATACTAAGTGAGGGTTGCTAGCTGAAAAAGAAGAAAAAAGAAAAATGTTGTTCAGTAGATATTGATTTGTTTAATTATATGCGGGATTCATTTAAAGTGGAGACTAGTCTGCTTTTAAAAAATCATGTTGGGTCGGAGTGCATTTACTGCCAGAAACATTAGATTTCCACATGTGGTATCATTTAGTTGTTTCTAAAATAAAAAATGAATGCATTTCTTGGTACAAGCAAATCTTCTCATCTTTACTAAAGCCCTGCTGATCCTAGGTTATGTCTATGGTGGTATCAAAGCAGCATTTGACTTAAACTGATCTTTGATATGCCACTTGATTGATTGTCTGGCTGAAGAGAGTAAGGAGAAGGAGCTGAATCCCAAGCACTTTATGTGAGGGTGAGCCTGAGAGTTGCACGGGCAAGCGTCCTGGATGGAGTGGGAGCTCTGTGCTCACCTTCCCTGTTCCTCTTGGTCTCTGCTAATCAAGGAGGACAGGGACAGGGGAATCAGTTTCTTATGAACCCATTAAGCAGAACAGTGCATGGCAAACTCCTCATGGATTTTTTTCTCCATTTTCATTAACTTCGGTATAGATATTATTTTAATAAAAGTAATGTTAACACCTATGAAAAAGCTGTGAGAGTTGCAACAGCAATTAAATGTGTTGTCAAAAATGATAAGCAACCTGGAATCTCAGGAAAGAAATTGCATTCTGAGCAATAATGGAATAGTAATCTTAATCCAGAGGTTTTTCTGCCTCTTAGGAACTCCTTAAAATGGATCCATTGTAGAGACGACAGAACTTTAAAATAAGACGTTTAAGCAACAGGTGCCATAAAGAATCTCCATTTTAAGAGGTAGTGTTATACTTGTGTAACAATTACTTATAGCCAACCAGCAAGAAATCAGATATTAACTGGACATTAGAAATGGTGTATGTGCGAAGCCTTGACTATTCTACCGAATTTTGGAAGTTAGATGCTGGAGATGGTGCTTAACTCAACGACAATGTAGTCACAGTTGCAGTGCCTGCTGTTTTGCATTGTCCATTGCAGATAGAAGGCACAGAGTGCCATTTCAGTGGAATTAACAGAGCTGGCATGATATTCACTTTTGTGAAGAGAACAGGGTTTAAGATCTTTGTTTTCCAGATTATGTCACCCTGAGCCTTTTGGGAGCTACACTGAGTGCATATATATATATAGACCTTTGATAAATGACAGACTCCCTAAATGATAGTATTTTGTTCATCCTGAAAGCACTGCTCATCTTTTTAGAACTGGCACTGTGTTTTGGCAAGCACAAGAAAAATAAAGTGACCACTGCTGGCCAGGGTCCGAAGGCGGCGTCCTCTCACCAGACACGTCAGCCCCCCGGGGCAACGGTTGCTGCTGGGATGGGGCTCTTCTCTGCACTGCGCTCCCAGAAGGGCTGCCGAGCTCTGCGGGCACCTGCTGGGAAGGGGTCACATGGAAAAACAGCCCATTTTACTGTGGAAGAGGTTGTGCTTAGGGTTGAACTGAAACAGTTCCTCAGTACAAAAGAAAAAGGAATAGCCCATTGGTAGACATCATGCAGGGGAGAAAGAGGCAATCATCTGGTGGGCTGGTGAGGGCATGAACTTATTCAGAAACTGTGTGAAAAATGATTTTGGAGAAAAGATTATGGGTTCCTGGGAACCCTTGTTGTAGTAGGTAAGGTAAGATGCTCCTCTATTTATTGCAAGATCATGGGGTGATGGATTACCAGGGATCCTTTCAACTGAGGGTTATATGGAGAAATTCAACTCTTAAATCAGAAATAAAAGGGTTAAACAGTCTAATAAAGGTAATATTGACCTTATTCTTATCCTGTCTCCCCAAATGTAATCCAAGCAGAGTGACAACCTGGTATTTAGGGAGACCATTTGCCCTTCTGCATCCCTTCCTAGCCTCCCCTGGCACTTATGCTTCTCCTTCACATTTTCTTGGCTCACTCTTAACAAAAATGAGAATTAGAGGGTGAGATGCCAGTGTGTCTGGTTAGGGAAACACGCACGGTGCCATGTCTAAGGTATTTCGGAAGGACAGGCATCTGAGTGTCCGACCTCTTCTTCCCCTTCTGAAGCTTTTGTCTGTTGTCTTTTTGGTACGTGCGCAGGACTAGGGTGCATTCAGCTACACAGTTTCTTTCTTTCCCCCTTCCATGCCTAAAATTAAAATGAGTCTCTTCATTCAACTGAGGCTCTATCTCATAAGAGCTTTGATTTGAGGAGGATAATAATAAGTAGAAAGATGTTCAAGAAATAATATTTCTCACTTGCTTTGCAATAATACCTAGTGGTCTAAAAAGACTGGATCCCATTATACTAGAGACTACCTTTAAAATGTAGCAAGAGTTATTTCCTTCCCCAAGGCATTCACACTGTAAGGAAACTTGAAACATGAGAGAGCAAAAAGCAGCATGCAAGTATGGAGAAAAGGGGAAGAAGGGGACAGGCAGTGCCTCTTTTCTTCTTGGTTGAAAAAGGCACCGTTTGTTCCTCACAACCATCTGATTTACTATTGCAGTTGACTAATATCTTTTGGGGCATCTGGATGAAGGGCCTGACCTAAGGGATGATGACAGTCAGGACTAGCTTAATCAATGGACTAATTGAGGAAGGAGCATTCTGCACTAAAGAAGTAGCTTGGAACATAGCCCGGCAAACAGCAGTGGCTGGTGAAACCTCTACGACTGACCAGCAGGGTAGGGCACTAACTCGGTAAGACATAAAAGAAGATGGGACGTAAAGTTATGAAGAAGGATAAAAAGAGTTATCAATGTACAGTGGAAAAGGGTAGAAATAGAGGAAATCAAAGGAGGACTGGCAGGACCAGGAAAACAAGCAAGGGAGAAAGTGGCAGTCAGTAAGTTACAGAGCAGAGAGGATAATATAGCAGGGACAAAAGTTCAACCCACAACATGCTGACAGAGTACTGGGGAATTGAACTGGATATAAAATATTTCCCTAATGAGGAAAGTCTTGATTTTGAGCACTCAAGGGATTAATAAAGACACTGTACATTCAGTGTCAGCTGCCAGACAAAGTGTACAGAAGAAACAACTATACTTTCTTATTGGTATAGCAGGAGTACAAATTAAATGCAACAGAAGAGTACAATTTAAATGCAACAGAAGTGAAATAACAATTTTTAAAATATTTCCATACTTCACAAAGTCAGTGGTTTAGAAGGTTTATTTTCCAAGTCAGGGGTACTTCTAAAGGAAACACCTGTGTTGAATAAAAACAGTGACATACCAGACATCACATGGGTGGTAAAACAAATGTTTAGCTTTCTCTGTAAAATCAATGAAAGTGTTTTATCCAATTTATTTCATTTGAAAAAAATATACCCATATTTGTTGAAAATATGCCGTTGTCTCACTGCTTATTGCAACATTGCTGTTTTTAAAGTCTTTTACATTTTTTTTTTTTTACATTTTCTCTCCAGTAAATCACATATGGATTTTTAACCTCACTGAATTTTTTATTGTGCTTCTATATCAGACTGTAATGTAATAGAATTGTTATTTATCTCCAGATGTATTCAGTTTCTTCTTTGTGGACAGTCTTACGTTTACCAGGGTCTTTAATTATATTCCTCTACTAGCTGACCACTATAAAATTTGAAGTCCTGACCACAATCTGTAAAAATGTTTCCAGTTGCATTGGGAGACAAAAATAGAATAATTCCATGTCTTTTTGGACGGATGCCTAGCTGAAACTATGCAGCGTTTGACTGACAAGAGGATGTAGTCTTTGCTGAGAGCACTTTCTTTAAGGTCCTTTTTAGTCTTCAGGAATTTTTAAGTAGATGATTAAAGAAAGGATTTATGCTACTTTTCCTTCATTTTTGTTGGCTTTGTCTGCTTTTTTTGCAACTTTTGTCTTCCGCAGCGAAATCTTTTCAGCTCCTCGGGTTTACTGAATATATAATCACAAGCGGGTAAGTAGTAACTTCAAGAGTTTTGATTCGAAATGGCACTCTAGTCTTTTGTGTACAGCTGTAGTAAAAGAATAAAACCTCTTTTGTGTGGCTACGCAGAAGTAGAATTATTTAAATGCACAGTGTTTGCCAGGGTTATAACTGTACAGTCTCTCAGTGGTGAATAAATACGGTTAACACATAGCTCAATCTGAGAATGCAGCAGAGAGACTTACTTGAGTAAGTTCAGGATTATTCTGCATCAGAGTTTTCCCCACTGTGCTGCACAGCACATTATCCATTTCCTGGTGAGCTTGCATGGGAGCTTGCAAAGCAGAGCAGGTAATTGGCCGCTTGAGTTGAAAAAGCAGAAAAAAAACCATTTTTGTTGGTCTATACAGGAAGAAAGTGGGAACAAATGGTAATTATTATGCTGTGCTAATATTTATTCATAATGTTCAGAGCTGTCTTTGAGATTCAACCTGTAGTCACACTACGTAACAGCAATGAGTCTGTTAAATGTTATGTTTAGACAGTTTAGCTGTTTTTTCTATCAATGCCTTTTCTACTGGAATTTTAGTAGGCTTTCGATATAAATAAGGACATTGAATGTATATTTGATAATGTATTCTTTCAGAATAGTTCCTCTTTTTGCTGTTCCAAAACATGTTTCTATATTTCATCTTTCTGTATCATTTTAAACCATATGTTCATCTTATGTAAACTTTCTCCTCTTATGTAAAATCTCTCACACCAGTGGAAAGTGAATATAGCTCAGCTGCTAGGTGCTTATTTCTGAATTTCTAAAACTTGGTTACCCTGATGCAAATATTCCCCCTTGGAAGGGGAAAGCTATTCCTAGGGTAGATATCCCCTTTCTCAATTGTACATGTGGCAGTTTCTACAGGCTGATTGAAACAAGCTGTAATGATATATACATTTGTTGGTTGTTTTTTAAAATTGTTTATATACAGATGGGATGTGGAAGTTTGTTGGTAGCATAGACATTTGTACCAGTTTCCTCCTAAAATGGGGCTATTTTTATGAAAAACTTTTTATTGACTGCTTTTTCTCTTTAAGTAAACAAAGCATGAGGTTTGGAGTCAAGGCTGATAGATGCTTCAGTAAGATGAAATCTATTTTAATTTTCAGAATACAAATACGAAACTTTTGATAAAAAAAAATACATCTGGAATCTGATAATTTGAAGATTTAGGTGCATGGGTAAGCATGTGTGACCAGTCCCACTGGAACTGGCTGATGCATAAGTATAATATTTACATGTGAACTCTTTGCAAGCACATGCTGTATATCTAGTCCTTTGACAGTTTGGTAATCTGACCAAGAAACCTGTGCACTATGTTGGATGTTGGAATTGTGTTGCACCTGTAGGAGAAGACCAAAATGAAATACTTTGGAACACTGTGAAACAAATCACACATTTTTAATACTTTGCTGTCTCTATTAGCTTGTTTCCTTCTTTTCGTTAAAGAGGAAATAAAAAATGTTATTTTTATTTTCATACATACTTTTCCTTTTTGAGATGTCCTCAGTGTTGTATGAGGTAAAATCTGCGTTAAAGCTTTAATGGAAATGGGGTTAAGATGTGCAATGTCTAATAAAGAGATATTAGTATTTATTGACAGTCTGGTTTTGGCTTATGCATTTTTTTCCAAAGTTTACTGACATTTCTCTTACTCTCCTTACAGCTATTGCTCTGTGTAGAGATGTTTTTTCTCCATTCACCTTTTTGGGATTTTGGAATGCCAAATACTTAATGTGTCAATTCTGGCAGATAGTCGTGGTGATGAAAGAGGAAATAAAATGGATTTGAAAAAAGTTGCTTGAGCAGCACATACACGACACAGCTGTACAGAGTTCTTTCTTTTTGCAAGGGCTATGTACCATTCTTCACGCTGCCTCAATTAATACGGGAGGAAACATATTTTTCTTGGGCCTTGAAAGCAAATGTGGTCTTGGAGAGCAAGGTTCACTAGCGGTGTAATCAGCTAGAGTAGTGTGAGTGATTCCGTGCCAACTTTCTTTAGCCTCCTGCATACATGGCCCAATTAACTCCAGTCATCTCTACAGGTGGTTATCTGGGCTAAACGAACCATAAAATAAGTGGAACTAGTGGCAGGAATATGGAAATACCTTGGAGTGTAGGAAGATGCGTGTACTTCGGCATAAAGATCCTTGATAGTCCATTGTGGCAACTGCTATCTGAAAAGAAAAGGTAACTAGTGAGCATCTGTGCTCTCTTCCTGATTGCTGGGAGACTCTGAAAAACCTAGGTGAAAGTAATTAATTCTAAATGGACTCCTAAGTGGATTGTCTAACCTGCAAAGTGTTTCAGATATTTCCATGCTGTCCTCTCTGTGTTTTCTGGACTCTAACTGTTAGTCAGGAGAGGTCCATGGGATGGGAAGGAAGCACGAGGTGGATGGTCTGATAGAAGATGCTAACTGCAGATGTCCGAGTGGAAAGAAGCAGCTCTGGGATGCACCAATCTGGCAGTCAAAGCTCTGCTAAAACAGATGCATCTCGCAGTGGTACCTGACAGAAAGAAAGTGAGATCTGCAGATCTTGTGTTCAAAATGTTTAATTTTTTTAAAGAGGTTGCAGCCCATTGTTAGTTCATTTCTATCTCAGCATGTTTGTTTAAATATTTAGACTGAAGTGTGAATAGTAGTCAAATCACGTTTTCAGTATTTTATAAAAATATTTAGAGCCAAGTAATGTTTTTCACTCCATATATCTATTCTCAAAGTTTTCAATAGAGATCTCCTTGAGCTCAGTATGTTATTCAGAGTGTCAAGATTGAAACTGGAGTAGATGAGATTGGACTCTCTGTTTGGGACTGTCTAAAACATAATGGCTAGCTAAACCAAACTGTCCATCTTCCTTATGTGCATATTTTTGAGTGTACATTTGACACCCAGATACTTCTGTATTGAACTTTTTTTTACATAGTATAGTGGTGCCACTGATCTACAGGGGAATGCCACTGATCTAAAGAGGAATAATCTGGCAAACCAACTCAAACTGGGAGGAATGGTCTCGAGGACTCAGAAAGTTGGGTTCCTGATTCTTATTTTGCTGACACACTTATGACACACAAGGATAATATAGCTCCTTTGTGGCACTCTTCATTTATCTATCAAAAGATAGTGGTGTAAGTTGCTCTGTATTGCCCATGCCAGGCTGGTCAGGCACATATACATGAACGTCTGCATCTTTATCTTGATTATGTGCATTAGTATGTGTGTTGATATTCTGCCCTTCTAAAGGTTATGGAGTCAGGCTTAATAAAAAAGTTTCTTTTATTTTCCTCTGCTTTAATTTCATCTGAATAAACACAAAAGGGAACACAAATTGGATCCTGTGGGTAGCATAGGCTCTACAACTTCCTTGTTGCTTTTCCCTTCTCCAGCATTCCAAGGAGATCCAGTACCTTGATCTCCCCTCAAACTCCGTTTTTTTTTTTTTTTTCTTTTGTGGATAGTGTCCCTGGGAGAACTGAGCTCTGCGATGCAGCCAGCTCTGAGAGAAGCCTCACAAAGGCCCTGGGGATGTTTCCTGCTCAGCGTGGCTGGGACAGTGCCTGGATGCCACGAATTCTGCCCAAGTTAGTTAACTGCAACAAACTGGCTGCAGCAAACTAAGACAAAAGTATGACTGCCAAACAAACCTTGGCCAAAACCAATCACCTCTTAGCCAAACCTTTAATTCTGATGGGGAGTTCAAGGTCTGCTGAGGGCAGTCAGAAAACAGCATTCAACAAATAAGGCAGCTATCCCCAGCTGCACAGTCCCCAGCTGTGCATGTCTTATAGAGTAGTTAAAACTCACTGAGCAAGTACAGCTGTTTTTATTCTATTATTTACTTTTAAAAAGTGGATTATGCCATACTATTTCTCCTTTTTATATATGTCTAACAGACGTATGATTCATAAGTAAGACTATTGCATGCATCGCCTTTGATTCTATGCAAGTTGAACAGTGGCACAAAACTAAGCATTCGTGGGAGTCCTTAGTGCAAGTGCAAGTTGCATTAAGATTGCAGCGCATTGAGCTTGTGCACAGAATGAAGCCAGCTCTAAAAATCTTCAGGTTCATCTCCATAGTTCCAAAGTGCCTTGGAGGCAGTTCTAGAGCAATGGAAATTTTTGCAAGCGCTGTATTTCCAAGCAGTGAGAATTGCATTAGGAACAGTTTTTGTTAGCTATTTTTTGTCTTTAGGATACAGCAGTTTCCTTCCTCTCTTCATTTAATTCCTTTGCTACTTTGACCCTCACCTGTGTTACTTGCTCACTGAAATTCTCTAGGGAGGATCACTGTCAGCTCTAATAAGCAAGCTGGCTGTCACTTTACACCAAGCAGAAAGTGTTTCATTTGTTAAATGGGCCAGTAGAAAACATTGCCTTTTTTTACCATCTTCATTTTTCTTGTAGGTGAAAGTGTTTTGTTTTATGTGACTGGAAGCGCATGAAATGGATTTGAAGCTGGAGATTTAAGTATCTTGATGAAGAATATTATGTAAGATTTTTTCTCCTTTCTATTTACCAGTTGTACTGAAATATGATCAGAGTAACAGCACAGAGGCTGATTACAGTGAAGTTTCTTGTGTTTTCAGTAGTAAGATAAGGGATATACTATATAAGGAATACACTGTGAATTTCTCTTCATTAGAAAGCTGCATAGGAAGCCATGGAGAAAGTAAGATTATTACACTGAGCTTTTGGCTGCTGACGTAGGGTCCAATATCTCCTCTGCTTGTTGATGGGAGTTTTGCCATTGACTTGACTGCTAGCAGGATAGCTTTTCTGTGTTGCAGCTTCTGTTGCATTTATTTATGCTCCCTTTCACTTCTGTTTTGTGCTGGCAAGCACAGCCTGTGTTTTTCTACTACCTTGCACTGGTGAGTTAGCTTTCTGTTGATAAGCTCAGAAGGTATCTGGGAATGGGTATCCAGGGGAATATTTTCTTCTGCTTTTCATACAGAAATCTCCTACACAGGAGTAGGACTGCTGAGGAATGAGTTGCCACCTAATAAAAAACTTTTTGGACAGTCAACATCAGGTGATTTGGCCAAGAAATGTAACTACTGCTTATTTAATCAAAAATATAATCTTGAAATTAATAATGTCTCTTAGACTGGAATAAATTTTAAATATATTTCCTGGTAAATGGTTCATTGATCTATCACTACTGTTTTGCTGATGTCCTCACATGTAGGAGCAAATAAACAGCTCTGAAAACATAGAATCTGGAGGGAAAATTCTCAGTCTTCTGAACGTGTTGATCTTTCAAAGACAGACTACTGATGTGGGGTTGTGACTATATACTATTCATGTGAATCTTCATTTGCACTTTGAAACTTCAACTGAGATTTTATAGCAATTAAAGATGCAAACTTGTGTTCTGATTCACATTTATAGATTGATTTTCTATGCTTTAGAAAATGGGGGACTTTTTCTAATTTTTGTTCAGGTCTAAGATATTTTAAAAAAAAAAACCCTCACGGATACAGACGGACTGCAAGAGCTGTGCTCTTAATGGCTACATGAGTGGAATGCTTGCCAAGTGTTTCTGGGATTAATACAGCCCACACCTGTGAGACTTTGCACTGTTTTCAGTCCAACAGTAGAATCTGTAAATTTCATAATAAATATTTTGGGATTGTTACTCTTCTCCTGAATCTATAAATCTAGCCTCTCTCCTATTTCCTTTCTCTAGGCCTCCCAAACTGTCTTTCCTTTCCTTCCCTGCCCCTTAAACACTACCCAAGTTCCCATCATCTGGCAATCAAAAAAGTGTAAGATTCTCTCATAATGCATTTATTCCACTCCAGCAAAAGTAAGAATTTATACAATTACTTGCAAAGTAATCTGTGGGACCTGATGCACATTGCAGAAAGGTCAACAATGAAACAGGATTGTGTACTATGAACCTGGTACAAGCTGATATAACAGTAGGTTGTAGCTGCTGTAAGTGTGTTGGTGTTGAAGAGCTGTAATATGACAAAAATAGGTTCTTTGTTTTGATCTGAGTGTCATAGCGATTGTTTTGTATAGATGTGAAAGCAAAGACAGGATACACTGTAAGTTGTCAGAACTATGGAGCCCTTCGCGAATGTGTTCGTTGCCTGTTTAAAATAAAGTACAAAACGCCAGCAGCACTGATGCTATTTGGTAGCAGTTATGAACTTGTCACCTCTATGTAAGGAGGAGGGAAGATATATGTCACTTTTATCTCAATAGGAGTATTAAATTTCCAGTGGATCTGGATTTTCCATGCTCTCTTCACGATGATGGATGGAAAACTAACCACCACCTTTATTATCATACAAAACTGGTTGTAGTTTCTTGTCCAAAGGTAGAAGGATGTCCTCTGAGTGCTAAGAAATGTTTATGTTCTTAAAATGTTAGACAGAATAGAGGAATTTGTAAAAAGGAGCCTAATTCAACTATCTATAGAAATAAGAAAGAAAGAAAGAAAGAAAGAAAGAAAGAAAGAAAGAAAGAAAGAAAGAAAGAAAGAAAGAAAGAAAGAAAG
>JAWLRI010000355.1:3636220-3677654 GCA_034781795.1 Crypturellus tataupa | reverse complement strand
TTTGGGGCTTTTGGTTTTTTTTTTTTTTTTTTTTTTTTTTTTTTTTTTTTTTTTTTTTTGTTTTTGTTTTTTTTTTCTTTCTTTTTTTTTTTTTTTTTTCAGACGGAATTACAATCCTCTTCCATGTAACTGCCTGCCTCCCTACAGCAAGTTTCTTTCATTTCTTTTTTCACATTCTTTGTCTGTTTCAATGTCCTTGTTTCTCTCCTCCCATTTCTAGCTCCTAAACATTAGGACTTCAGAAAGCATTTTTAGGACTTGCAAGAATAAGGTGACCTCCGGCTGCTGAGAAAGAAAATGTAAAAATTACTGGCCATTCCTACAAGGATGTATTAGCTTCTGACATTCTGGGAGACCTGTAAAACCTCAGGGAGTGATCTACTCTGGCTCTATTAAAAACATTCCTTATGTAATTTTTATCTAAACTTGTATGAATTACAGCATTAGGGAGAGGGCCCATTATAGGTCAGCACACTCAGCTCACACAGAAGTGTTTCCTGTTCCTTTATTTATTTATTACCATAGCTTAAAAAAAAAGTGTCAAGGGTTCTAAGGAAAAAAAATCAAAATGAGCAAAGCCTGATGCTGATTGAGCAGGGTTAGGCTAAGTAATCATCCTGCTGTTTTCTAGCTGATGTGTGTGCCTGACACTTAATGTCTGTTAATTGTAAAATGAATGAGAATGTAGTGCACCTGCCTACGGTGGAGGAAAATTGTACTGTATTTTGGTATAAATTTACTGTTTTCTGCCTCTCAAGAGGGTTGCTAGAGTACTTTGTAAATACTACTTGTGAATCAAGTCCATTTGGAGCAGTTAACACTCCTGCTTTAGAGAAACTTCTGCATGACAGGGTTAGGGACAGCTGTCCCAAGCCTTCTCTTACTCTGGACAGCAGGGTTCTGCAGTAAAGTGAGAACAGGACACAGCTGCAGTTAGTCCCTGTACTTCAGAATTCCTCCCCATACCATTAGACCAGAGATGATGTCATGTAAATCATCCTAAGCCAAGTCATTACTTTAAATATTGTTTTCACATTTATTGGCAATAGCATTGGCCGTGTTCTTGGGCCAGCTTTGCAGCCATGGCACTGCTGGCCTGAGCCACCCTTACAGGGGAGAGCACCTTCACTCTCGGCTCTGGGTGCTGCAGCACCTGATGCCCAGGCCCACTCCTCCCTGCTACATAGGCTGTAGTGCAGTAAAGACTTAGGGAAACACTGAAGTGCTACACTGATGCCTCCTGCTTATTCCACTTCAGTGTCTTCTAGTTTCTGTCACTCCAAGCAGGCTGTTCTGAGCAAGTAATCAAAAACATATGTATTATTTTGTACACTCCCAGTACTGCATTCTCAGTACTTCTCAGTTCAGCTACTATGTATAGCTGTTTCACTGGCGATGTAGTTTGAAGGTTGCTCTGAGCTTTCCTGTTTGGCTCTCTTGGGGATTTCAAAACTAGAGAAACAAAAATGTTAGCAATCTGGTGAAGTCAACTGTATTTTAGTGAATTAATTTCTCAAAAATGTGGAACTAAATTCACATGCAATGCTACAAGTCTTTTTCATCATTATGAACTTGTTACTAGGTGAAGCATTGGCTTACAATCTGGTTTAACTTCATTGCCTTTCAAACAGATAATTTTTCAGCAGAAAGTAACTGTAGAACACTTCAGAGGATCATTTCATATTTGAAGAATTTAATTCAGAAAGCCGGAGGTAATGTCAGCAGATATATGTTTAGTCTGAGAGCAGGAGGGAGAACAATGAAGACATTCTCTGAAGAGGTGGAGGTGAAAGCAGAGGTAAGTTACTTTACAGGCTGAAGGACTGGAGTACTGCTTGTTAAGGTCTTGTATTGCAAGTAGTATTATTTGTATTATTATATCCTTTAGAAGGTATTTTGAATTTCTGCACATAATGAAGCAGCAACTTCTGCCTGGTGAAAACTGACATAGCATTCATGACAGCCTGGAGCCACTGAGAATTCGGGGCAAAATTTGGCTGATGTATTTGGTTTGGGTAGAACTCGGACACAAGACAAATCCTTCATAAAATAAGAAGTGGGCTAACGGAATAAGCAGGAAGTATCAAATTACAGAAAACACTTTCTAGAGACACTGAAATGCAAACCTTTCCTGAGGAACTTAGGAGCAGGAGGTTTTTTTGAATGATTTGATTGGCACTTTTGGATTTGTAGCCACAAAATGTCAGGTAAATTCATAGTAGTCTAAGCCTCAGTGCACTAAGCCAGTCTTTTGGTTAACTATATTGGTATGAACGAACGGTCTGGAATCCTTGGTCACATTGGTGAGCAAAAGTGAGTAAATACCTGCTGCAAGTGGGAAGTGTTCCACTGTCCCAGAAGTTTTAAAACAGAAATTAAAACAGTCCAGTCTGCAGTTTTTCACATGCATCCTTTGAATAAAGAAGATAGATACAGCTGTTCTTTTATTTTTTTCTTCTTTTTGGGGGTGGGGGATCTGTTGCTGGCACAGATGACTGTAACTCCCATTAAAGTGAGCAAGTGCTGTGCCTGCTGAACTGGGCCCTCTGCCTACAGAAAATTAAATGCACTGGCAAGTTAGCCAGAATAAAGCATGGGGTGCCTTGTATTTCTTCTGCATGCTCCAGCTCACAAAAGGGAGATGCTCTAGAAAATGAGAGCTCACCATGCCTGTTACTTCTTTCCCTCTGTATTAAATCTTGTAAACCCAGAGAACTGTGTAAAGCACCATCACTGGCAGTCTCAAGATAGGTAACAGCCCTGCCCACACCTTCATGTGTAGTGTTGTGGTTTTTTTTTTTTTTTTTTTTCTTCTTATCCACAGCTATAGTCATGAGAGTTCCTCCTTTATTTGGCAGGGGACAAATCCATAGCTTCTGCCTCTCCCCTAGGTTTGGTGGACACAGCCTGCAGTTAGCATATATACATACAGCAGGGATTGTAACCTATTCATGAACAAGCTTGTGTGTGAACGTGAGTCCTTCGGTGACTGGAAAAGGACAGAAATATGGAGAAAAAGGTCTTTGAATTTGTCTAAGGCTATTTTTGAGTTACTGCAGTGTGGTCATTCTCCCTTTTTTTTTTTTTTTCCTCTCCTAGGCTATTTTTTTGGCCACAAACTATTATCTCTTGCTTGTACTTTATTTGCTGTTTTTCTGCATCTTTCTCTTTGATTTATGAAAGTGAATAAGCTGTCATTTTCTTAGATTACATGAAGAAGAAATACCCCAAAGCCTTGATGTCTTGGGAGAGTCAGACCTTCTTCAAAAGTGAGGAAGCATTTAGTAGTATAAATCCCATTACAAATAAGCATGATTCTGGTTTGCTTGAACCAAAAATCCTTTTTAAAATATAAATTTAGTCCTTAAATACCTATAGGCATGTGGGGGAAAAAAAATCAGTTTATGTATTAAAATATGGGTAAAACCAAGCAGTTCTGTAAGATAGTGGCTACTAGCATTCCTTGTATTGTTTCTATGATGACTTATTTCTGAAGTGGGTAGAATCATATTAGCTAGATTTGCAACACTTCAGTGTCTCCTAGGATGTTTACAATAAAAACCTGATGCTGACAAGTACTGTGGAGTATATTTAGTCTTTTGTTGTGGATTAAACAATTGATTCTGAAAGATTAAAATGCCCCACCTGCCTTCTTGCACACTTCTGTTTTGCCATGTCAAACAATATAAAATGAATACTGCACTTCCCTCTATCTAATTGAATAATTTACTGTAAATAGCTGTCATTTACTTTAGAGCAGTAGGGGATCATTAGCCAAATGGATGTGAGTAAGTCATGCCTTTAATGCGTTAGAGGGGCCTAAAATGGAATCATCTAAATGGGACCATCAATACAGCATGCTGAATTAAGTCAGAAGCACTTAAAGCTTTAAGTCCTCTTTCTTGTAAATTACACACTCCCTCGACAAAAAGGTAATCAAGAACTTGCATAAAATATGCCATCTTTGTTTCAATGCTTTATTTTTAATGAATAAAATAGTATAATTTAGATGACATGATTTGTAGCTGTAATTGTTTTGGATTTCCCTCATTTTAATTACCTCCCTTACTGATTGAAGCATTCCTGCTTGGAAGCAACTACTTGTGCTGACTAATATTGGCTCTATTCCATAAACAAGATGAGCAGGTAATATCTTCTTTTGACTTTTATAGGTATATGACCTGATAATTACTTGCAGAAATTTGTGTTTTGTCTATGTAATCTTTAGAGAAGTTCCAGTTAATCTTAACTTCTAAAATGTACAACATATTTTGGGTCCATTTCACTACCAAACTCAGTGGTAAGGTGGCTGGGTGCTTTAATGCACCCATTATTACTATTATTATATATATTATAATGTTATATATAGTGTGTGTGTGTGTGTATATATATACAACACACCTACAATTCTTCAATGCATCTCTTCACTTCCCCATTCCAATATTGCCTCTAGTTCCTCAGCTAAGATCCCTATTCTCATGCAATATGTTGTTCTTCAGTTAGATTCAGAATTCAGAATTCAGTGATATCTAAAGCAGTGGAAGCAAGACAGACAGTAACTATTATGAGGTGTAAAGTTTAATGTAAAAACTGTTTTAATTAACTTAAGCACCAATAACTTGTATTATCCATAACAATGTTCCTTTTGAAATTTACTTGACTTGGGATCATAATGACTTCCTGGAAACAAGTGTCACATCCCCTGAAAATGGCTTTCTCAGTTTTGAGTTTTCTACACTTCATAGAACCCTTAAAATATTAGAAGAATAAAGTTCCTGATGTATCTTTTCAATACTAATCCATTGTTCAATTTCACTTTTAGTCATCTCTTGACAGTAGTCAATCCTCTAACAGCTTTTTTTTTTTTGTGCAGTAAGCATTTTACTTTCAGGAATATGACCAACTCAGTTTAGTTTTTGAAATAACATGATCAGATCTTTTAAATCAAGTTGTCAGATTCAAGGCTTGTAAGTAAAGGAAGAAGTAATAATGCCATGCATGAATTTCTAATTATTTGATTGCAAATGTATTCTGTCACTTAGGCATTGAGGAATATAAACTAATTGGATAAACCATCACTTCAGAGATGCAGATTAAATAAGTTGCTGTGCATCCTGGAAAAAGTTGGTGAGAAATTTGTTGTAGAAAGCACAGTGATTCCTTATTTTCATTCCCTAGCTGTAGCCACTGTCCTGTGTTTCCTGTAACTGATCTTCTCCTTCTTACTGAAATGGGGTTTTTAAAGGTAAATTCATCTTGTGCTTTGAAACTCTTCAGATTCTGTTTATGAACTGCTTTCACTTTTATTGGATGAGTCATGAGTTGAAAGCTCTTGTTTTGTAGTTCCACCATGAGTAATGCTTAGCATTTTCTTGCGTTCTCTTTGAGAACACTATTAAATTAAAAGAAGAATCTGTTTTTTGATATCCTAATGGACAATTAGGTGGCTGGGTCTCAGACCTGATTTACATTTACCACAGCAACAATTTGTATTTTTTTCCTTCAACTTAAAGATGTCACATTTTTTCCCCTTGCTTGAATATTTTACAAGGCATAGCTTTCCATTAGAATTTAAAAAAAAAAAAAAAAAAAGAAAAGGAAAAATAAATATGATTTCAGGTTTGGAACTGCTGCTCAAGTATGGACTGTTTTGGGTGGGTTTTTTCATTGACTGATACCAACTTTTGAAGTTGGTATCTGGAAGCATGTGCAGACAGGTCTACATAACACTGAAGGCATGGTAGTGAATGCAGTATATCTGAGGATGTATACTCAGAAATTCTCCTCCCTCATTCTGGCATTGACCTTAAAAGCCATGGATAGTGCTCCTGGAATATCTGTGCTGACTTATATCCAAATTATACATATGTAGAATGAAATTGAGGTAGAAACTCGCTACTGCCAGTGGGAATGGGGCGCTCTCCCAAGACACTGGCACATCAACAGATGCTGTAACAGGCACTACCCAAGAAGTCATCTAATGTACCTGCTATTTATTGGTGAATACAAGAGTCATCAGCACAGGCAATGTTTAGATAATAGCTCTAAGCTTAGACACCCTGTAGAAAAAAATGCAAGCCATATTTGCAGGTGGAGTATGCAATCTGTCTCCATGAGGGGTTAGGAACATGACTATTTCCTTGCTGAGGCAAATTACTGGCTTCAGTTACATTTACAATATTGGAAGATAAGGGCCTTTTTGGAGGTGGACAGAGTTTTGTGAGACTGATGATGGAAAGAGAGATATGTATGAAACACTCAAATCTGAAATGCTCTCTGTAGAAGTGGTGAACATAGCAACACTAGTATCTGAATAATGGAATTAGCTGTCTGTGGAGATTTTGGAGTTGGCAGCTCTAACCCTGTTCTTGCAATCATAAGATGACCTGCTTCACATCCCACATTTCACAGCTAACAATGGAAATGAGCCTTAGGACTGAAGCTTCAGCTAAGTTTTGGTGCATTTGCACCCAAAATGAAAATCATCAGATTCTAGGAATGCAGGTTCATGTAGAACCTTCAGACTTTTAATTTGCTCAGTTTTACCAGTCTCCTATTCCTGCAGTGTTTGTAGTACACGGGCTTGCACTGGAAATAAGTGAACAGATCATTGTAATAATGTGACTGTGCATTTGTCTGTTTGACTTTCAGTGAAGTAATAACAAGATCTGCAGTATAGCCATAAATAACTGCAAAGTTCAAGTCAAAACTGTGAATAAAAATCCAAGTTCCTTCTTTATTTTTCATCTTCTTAAAAAAAAAAAAAAAAAATAAGGAATTTGAACCCTCCTAAGCCTAATGATTGAGAACTCACAAATTTCAAGTCCTAACAGCAAGAGCCTGATTTTGGAATTCTTAATTTCAACTAGCTCTGGTGTATGTTTCTCTCTCTAGGCTATCACAAACTATTAAGAAGCCATAATAGTAGTATTTATCAGTATTTGTCCTTTCTACCATCAGACATGTGCACCTTAAAAGGTATTTTCTCAATAACTTTTTTTTTTTTTTTTTTTTTTTAGAAAATCAAAAGAACAAACAACAGCAGTTCTGGAACAGACTGTAAAGTAGTTCATTATGTACTCAAAACTTCCATGCCAGTTCCTTTGCATAATAGATTACTGAGCATCAGTTGAGTAGCAGTGAGTTACTGTAGCTCAGGTGACACACAGGAACTTGCTAGACTCCAGTAATGTGGTGTGTGTCTGGGACCAGGACTGAGAAAACAGAATGAAGTACAGATGCTAATTTGTGTATCTTCCATATCTGGGATCTGATTTCAGCACTGCTACAAGTAGATCACTTTTAAAGTGACATTTAAAAAACTACAACTACCATCCTCTCCCCCACCACCAAAATGTGTAAGGACAGTAGTGTGCAATACAGATTTATATTATTCAATGTTACTGTAAGATAATTGAGGATTTCATGTTAACTCTACAGCCCAGCCACACTTTAAAATTAACAACCCTTCTCCAAACATCCAAAGGCCAAGTAGAACTGGCCTAGCCCTCTTTGCTCTATACTAGTATGTTTTTATCCATAGTTGCTAAATATCAGTGATGAATGCTAAGTTTTCTTCCATGTTTTCACTGAATTCTTAATAATGCACAGCTTTCACTGACAGAGACATTTCTGTCTGGAATAGGGCATCCAGTTTTGTTCTGTAAGGATTAGTAATGATATTTGCTCTCAGATGCAACATGGGTCTTCATATATATATATCACTTTATATCCACACTTGACTTGATAATGAGCAGTGCTCCTCACCTCATGTCTCTTTTACTGCTTTGTACTCTCTCCTCTTTGGCCCTTCCACACTAAAATTTCAGCTTATAAACTGGAAGAACTGCAAATTGTATAAATCTTATCATTGTATCAAATAATACCCTTTGAAAGCTCTTGGCTCAGCCTTCCAAGGTTCTGCACCCAAAGGGTCAAGAGTATGTTTTGACACAGTGTCTCACTGCAGTTCACTGACCAGAAGCAGATTTTGCACTTTCAGATTCAAGCTGTTTGATTTCTGGATGTATTCTGTCTGTACTACATCTGCCCCTGAAACAATAAATATATGGATGACGCTATAGAGCAGTTTGTTCTGTCCCTAGTACTGCTGGGGATTCCCTATCTATCTTTTTAACAGCTTTTTGGCCCTTCACAATGCTTTCTGTGAGGGATGGAGGAGGAGAATGTCTGATGACTGGATACTCTGCCAGTGGTTCAAAAATGTACAGCATTTTATACCTAAACAAAAATTGTAACTGTTTTTTTTCTCTCTTGTTACTTAACCTTTTTGTAGAATTATAATGATTAGGAAATGTAAGCTCTGCTGATAGTATATACTGTCTGGAGGTGTTAATTGGAGTTACTTTAAAAAAAAAAAAAAGAAAGAAAAACACTGCTGTAGGTGCAAACAACATCCATATCTTGCATATCTTGACTTTTTCAGCCCGTATAAAAAAAGACTGTGTTACTTTACTGGATTTGTTGTTTCATATTTTAGGTAACACATATGTGGTTGAGACTACAAATAACATGAATTTACCTCACTTGGAGAATCCCTGTTAAAACAAGTGGGTTCCATCTTCCTTGTTTTGTTTGCTACGTAATTGTCATTACATTTGGTTCCGGAACACTGGCTTTCCTGCTTTTTGCATTGTGTCCAGATGCTATATGAAAGTCTCCAATGTCCTTTTATTTCTTTCCTGCAATGTGCATAAGGGGAAAAAATGGTGATAAAAGTAACAACGCTCTCTATTTGCAGTACATATAAACTTTTCAATGGCTGCAGCAAGCTATCTTTCATGCCTGTTAACTTTTAGGTGAACGTCCATTTATATGAATTGGTCTAAAGCTGGTTTAAAGGGTTTTGAAGTAATGCCAACAAACAGCAACTGGATATCAACTCTGTAAAATGAAAAACTTAATGGTTGCTGCCAAATATTGTTAAAATGCCAACACTGTTTACCATGCAATGCCTTGCAATACTTCCAATAAAGATGTTGATGGCATGGGCTGTGACCTGCATTAATAATATTGTTTTGCTTATCTCTGTTAAAATGTCAGATTTTTTTTTTGTTGTTGTTCTTTAGGGGAATATCAATATAAGTAAACATGTCTTTCAGACTGCCTGAGTAACTGGATATTAGGGTGAAATTCTTTAATTATAGAAAATGGATTGTATGCAGAGATATCTTTGTCATCTTTCTTTGAAGGGAGTTATTTGTATAGGTCCTTATTCTTTTCCTTTCACTGAAGCTGTTAACTACAAGTTTAGTTGCTACTAACTTATAATATTAGACTTTAGGATACTTGATTTCAATTTGTGGTTGTATCATTTTTAGTTTTGAATAAGTCACTTCACTTCTGTTTCTCTATTCCTTGCCAGAAGATGGTTTTACCTATTTTGATTTTAAGCTCCTTTGGATTTTTTTTCTAATGTTTAAGTGAATAATGACCATAATTTCACTGCACTATATAGTATTTCTATAGAACTAGCTTTGCTAGGAAAAATAATAATGAAAAAGTACTAGTTTTGTCAATTTGCTACAAAGTCATAAAGCAATTTAACACAGGAGTAAGATGGAAGGGGCAAAAAAATGTGTCTTTTGTTACAGATTGCTTAAAACAACTTCCTTGCTTCCTTCCTTGCTCTATTAAAAAACCAAGGATATACAAAACAATACTTTATTAAGCTGTTTCTAAGTTGGGTATTGTGCAACTCAAGTCACTATTCTTCAGCATATCTGTTTTGTAAATTTACCTTGGGATGCCATTTAGTTCTTCTTTTGCCCTTACCCTTAGTTGCCTTTTCTGAAAACACTGCCCATTCTGATGTTTTCCTTGAACTAGCGCTTGCCCCATGACCCTGCAGAACGTAGCCTGAAGCTTCTGTGTTGTCTTCCTCAGAGCATTAGTTAGACTACCTCACCGGCACCGGCAGAGCTGTAGCTCCTTCACAGCACCCAGGGCCTGTTTTCTCGCTCTTTTTGTTCACTTACTGTGTAAGAAGCTACAACCTAGCATGAAGTTGCTACAGAATACTCTACATTGCATTCAGTTCAGTCAAGCAATTCTCTTATGATCACCCAGCACATTCTGGGCTAGTCAGAAAAGTGTATTATAGTTTGCTGTACTTTGATGTGAACATGCTATGTGTACATACATATACATAGTATGTGAGGTAAAGGTCCCCACTTTGCTTCTGGATCTGCGGCACTTATGAAGTACTGTTCTTTTGCAGGGATTGTAATCTTTTCAAAATGTTTTGTACAGAGTAGGGGGGCAAAACCATTCTCCACAATGGCTAATTAAAATATTAGCCCTTATTTCTAACTTCCTTACAAGAAGGGTGAGGGGAATACAAGGTCTCATCTCCTTCAAACTGACGCACGGAGAAAAGGAGATGATGCATTTGCGACTCCTACACTGCACCTGACTAGCCACTAGCTGGTGTGCCAAAAGCAAAACAGATTTAAGTGAGGAAACTGTACTTAATGTATTGCCGGACAAGGCGAGCCTCCACCCTGATTTAGGAATTCGAGGCGAAGAGTGAGATAAGCACAGCAACAGCCCCCTGTTGCTACCAGCCCCACCTCACCTCGCCTCGTTCGCGCCAGAAGGTCCCCACCTCTCAGTTTCTGCCCGAGGAGGAGGCGGCCAGGGCGGGGGGTTGCGGGGTGAAGCTGGCCATGTCGCGGCGAGCGCTGCGCCTCATCGTGAGCGGGCAAAGCGCTCCTCCAGGGCAGCCGTCCAGCTCGCTCGGCAGCCGGGCGAGGCACCTGCCCGCGCCGCACTCTGCCGCAGCCGGTGGCCGTTACCTCAGGACCGGCGGGAACCGGTTCTGACCGGCCGGCGGCCGTTAGCGCCTGCGCTCTTCCCCCATCACGTGAGGCGCAGCCGTTGGCTGTGACTGCAGGACCGGAGGGAACCGGTTCTAACCGGCCGGCAGCGGCCGTTAGCGACCGTTTCTGCGTGCGCGTTGCGCCCTTCTGGCGGGAGTTAGTTGTTCCGTGAGGCACGTGGCTGTGGGGGACTGAGCTGGTGGGTCGCTGTTTCTATTATTGCTTTAAGGCTATGCGTCTTGATATATATGCAGTCTTAAAAATAAGTAAAAAAAAAAAAAAAAGTCTTGAGATATAAATAGTCTTAAAAAAAATCCTCCTAAAAGATGTACCTCACCATAGGTGGACTGGTGGAGTGGGCGCTGAGGTGGCTGCTGTGAGGAGAGAAGCCCTGCATACTGCACTGTGTGGCTGCAGTGCTGTGGAAGGCACGAGGCCGTTGCTGAGAAGGGGGTTGCAGCTGCTGTGAGTGTGTGCTAGAGCTGAGACCCGGGTGGCTGGGAGGTGGTGGTGGTGACCAATTAACACTTTTCATTAAGACGGGCGTGGGGGGCCATGGGAAGCAAGGGAAACGTAAATACTGGGAAGTTGTACCTCTTGGCATCTTATGGTATCAAGCTGTGTTAATGTTGCTCTGAGAACCAATAAACATTTTTATATGGTTTTCTGTGTTACATAAAAAGAAAAAATACAGCCCCAAAGTGCTCCTTCTTGCCACCTCTTCAATTCCTGTGTGTCAAAAGAAAATTCTTTCTGCGGCAAATTGCCTCGGAATTTATAATAACCAGAAATGTGACCACTAATCAGTTTGTTCCCATAATACTGCCATCTCTATAAATTGATATGCCCCTCCTAAAAGGGGAGACTATAGAGGCTTCAATGAAAAGATAGGGAAAAAGGATGCCAAGTGATTAGGCCAGTGGCTTTTTGCCCAAAATAATTTTCTTAAATGTGAAAAATAAAATAGAAATCAGGAATGTTATACTCTATTCTAATTTTAAACCATTTTACAAGTAGGCTATGTTCATGGGAATTCCATTTTTACAGGGGTTTTATGTCCAAACTGGAAAATTTGCTAAAGATTTACTAAAAGAAAAAATCATGCAAGAGAACTGACTGTGGTTTGTCAGATACAGAGAACTCTTCTGTCCCTGGTATATGCGGTTATATGTATGCTTTACAAGGGTTAGATGTGTAACAGTTCAGGTATCTTAATTTCCTAGTCGTGTTGCAGGTATTCTATTTAGTGCTTCTTCTGCTAAAGGACACAAGTTTACATCCTTTGTTTTAAAAGCAGGATGTTTCTTGCAGAGCTCAGAGAAAATTAAAAAGGTTTAAAAAGGTCCTAAAGATTCCAAGCCAGAGAGTGAATGAAGGACTCAAAAAGCTTTGTATGAAGATGAGTGAAATCTTGTCCTAAGAGTCTGGCTTGAGATCTTCCCCCCCCCCTTTTTTTTTTCTCCTGTTGCTTGATATCTGCAGTTGGAAATGTTGTGCTTCTCATTTCTCATGCTAACTTAAGATCTGCAAAGTAGATCTTCAGGTTCCAGAACAGAAGTAGCTCAGACAGTAGACAGTAGTACAGTTTGCAATAGTTTGCGCATATATGATGGGCCTTGTCAAAGATGAACACAGAATCATTTCAAATGGAATCCTTTCTCTGTAGAACGTAGAGATCAGATGGTAAGAAGTATGCCTTAGAAATAAAATTTTGTATGACTGAAAATGGACTTGTTTTTCTGATGATACCTGACAGGTAAAGCATAAACTGTTCAGTAGTTATTTCAGTTTAGTCTGCAAAAGCAGTTTCTATGCCTTAATGCCCCAGGCAGCCCCTTTTCTCTGTCTTAATTTTGCATTCTAGGAGTATGGATACATACATCTGTGTATATGGACTTATATTAATATGATCCATTTAAATGCATTGTTTGAAAGACTATTTCTATTTTTGTTTTTTATTATTTAGATTTGTGAAACTCTGTTGGCTTTTACTATTGTAATACATATTTTCCTGTATAAAACTGGCATAAACAAAAGCAGCATGGGATCCTGAATCCTTAAATGGTTAGTGTGAAAAATTTCTGATTGACCAGGCACGTCGCTGAAGGACGGAGTGTATATATTTACTTTCTGATCTGTTGCATAAAGGCTGTCAGAATTTTCCTTTTGATTTGATTTGTAGCATTCCATTAACAGTTATTCTGTGTACCAGGAGAATAACGATTCCCAGACTTCCAGAGTTGTAAAATAAGGACAAGCAATATTTGGCAGAACAGAAACTGTACTTTATTATGGCAGAGGAACTGCTTGTACTAGTCAAATCTTACCTAGTCTAAAATGACTTCTAGTTAATGACTTGTTATTCTCAGGTTAGGCAAACTACGTACAGATAGCATCTTCTGATTCTGTTGGTTATTGGTAATCAAAGTCTTAAATATATGGTTATCCCTCTTTCACAAAGAGGAGTGATGCTCTTGGTTGACCTTATTTTAAGATAATCTTTTTAGCTCTGAAATTATGATGTTAAGTGTTAGAAACGAGATGGCAAAAATTCACTGATTAGCCTTTTGACTCAAGCCTTTACAACAGTGGGAGTACTAGCAATGAGTGAGTTCAAAAACTATGCATTTAATTGTGAGAGTTCCAAAACTTAATTGTTCAGGACATCATTTTTTTTTAATGGAGAACTTCTATAGGACCATCAGGAACAGGAGTAAATGAGTTGCATCTATTTCACTTTGAAGAACATGTGCTGTAGCTATGAGATTTTTGGACATGGTTGCATTTATATTTGTCTGCTAAATATCGATATAGAAATATCATAATTCCTGATTGGTTAAATATGAGTTAATATGTAGAGTGATGGAGAAGAAATTTAAATTGGGAGGTTTGTCAAGGTGCAGTCTTTTGTCCTAACAGAAAAAAAAAAGCTTCTCCAGGATGCTAAAAGCAACGTGGCTTTTCAGATCTTGCTATCAAATGCTAAAATAGACTTAAGTGGAGGTTCCCAGACAGGAGTTTCTATAATGCAGGTGAAACCAGCAGTTTGAGGGTTTCCTGCTACTCCACTGTGTTAATGAGGCATCACACAGATTTCACAGGTGAACTTCAGTGCTTTGGTGCTTAGTGCAAATTAGGATGAAAACTCTAATTTATGGAAGGACTAGCTAGTCAGATTTTCAGGATGCTTTTAGTTCTCTATACCGGTTGTCAGTTTTGGGTCCTGATGCTGCTCTGTGAGAAAGTTAGGCTTTTCTTGTGTATGTGTATATGTTTATATTTGTCTCTCCCACCCCTGCCATGGTGATCGTATTCTCTGTTGATGTTTTTGTTGTGAGCAATTCTTGCAGGCTACCTCTTGTGTGTTATTTCTTGTGTAGTAGTTCTTTAAAATAATATTTTGGCAGACTGTCTTAACCGGAAATAAAATGTGGTTTGCGGTCCGCTTGTCTACATCTATCTAGTAAACATGAGGAAATTTTATCTTAAAATCTAATTTGGTGTTGACAAAGAGAATGATACAGGACACAAGGAGAGGCTGCTGGCTTGAATGGATCTAAGTCTATGTGCACACACCATTACCTATCAAAAGAAGTCAATTCTAAGCCTTTTCTTAGGATCTATGATGCGAGTCCCTGTCCAGGCATTTATATGTGTAAAAGCCTGTTTAAGGTATTAAAAAAAAGTCTTTAGAAAAGTCCAAGAATGTAGATTCTATTTTCCTCTGACTTGAGGTGATGTTTAGGGGTCATTTTATGGGCCGCTATAGTGGGAGGTGTTATTTAAGAAATGCTTACTAGATCTCCACATTATTGTGGCTTTTGACAAAAAACAGCAACAACTGAACAGAAGGATTCCATCAGTTCTGTAATGGTCTTTGCTGGGAAATGCAATTTCTGTGTCGTGACCTTCCCCAGAAGAGAGAGTGAGACCTAAAGCCGAACGTTTCCCACCGTAAATGAGGCCCTGGGCAGATACCAGTATTTTTGCTGTGTAACTCACTGGAGCTTTAATTAGTCTTCTAGTTAGTCTTCTAGTTGTGGGTTTAGGCAGACTAGTGTGAGATGCTGTGATGTTGGAGGTGCAGTCAGTCTCCTGGCAGGTTGCCATTTGCCTGGAGTCGGCACACCTGCTGAAGAGAGACGGTGTTTCCTCACTTGCAGCATTAACATGAGCTTAAAGACTTGAGCTAATTGCAGTCTTGAGGCAGACTGTTTGGTTAAGGTATTAGTAAGGTTTTATTTTGTTGTTCCTGAAGCATAAGTGTCTTCTGTGTAGGAGCTGATCATGGTTTTAGAGGCTCTTAGCCATAATGTAATTGTGTATTTTGTGGGAAGAGAGGATATGAAAAGCTGTTTTTTTTGTCAGATTTCTGATTTCTAGAGGACAGTGAGATGCAGTAATCTAATTTAGTCTGTTTGCATTATGTCACTGCACACAACTAATAGAGTACATCAGATGCTCCGATTTGTGTATGTAGAGATTTTAGTGAGCTGAGCTAATGGCAGAACAGCTTTAGCTTGCCAGAGGGAAGTAGATGATTTTTGTGTTGGGAGCTTAGAAAGGTAAATCTTGTGCTTGATGCTGAACAGGAATTGACTAGTGTTCCTGATGTGTATACTTTTGTTGACTGGTGAAAGAATATATTTTCATCTCTTCATATGTTAGAATTTAGATGATGAAATTTCATCTTAAAGATTTTGTGCAGATGTGTCCATCTTTGATTAAGGGTCTCATTACCACTAGAAAATAGTGGTAATGAGGTATTTCCAGTAAATTTGATTATATGGTTACTTGTATTTGGTAATTTTAAGTTTCTTTCACAAAGAGTCAAAAATGTGCTAGCAAAAAGGAATGAAGTTTTTTTTTTTTGTCATTATTAGTGCTGTTTGTGTGATACATGTAAACTGCTAAAGCAGACAACCACCACCACATCAAAAAAGGTCCCATTAACTTCTCTTTCAAATCAGGCAGTGTTTTGGGCATTGAAGTATATATATCCATATTTTCATATTTGGATGTATGAGCTATTAGGGCATAGCCTGTCAAATATTGGACACTGTTGGAATCTTTTATAAGTCATAGTTCAGCATTTTTTAAAAAAAATCAAGATTCTTTTCCCATTATCAGTATATTCATTCATCTGTTAAATTCATTATTTCTAGGAAAATTCATGAAAAAAAAATCCCAAGCAATCTGGTGCTAATAGTGGACAGAGCATGTGAATGCATTACTTAGATTGTAATACTTTTATGTATTCAGGACAATATTTGTGGGTTCTGCTATACAGATCTTGGCCAAAAAGAAACCCAAGGAAATACATTAGCAATGAGATCAGCTTGCAGGGAAGATGATGAGGGCCACTCAGTGTCAATTAAGAACAATTTGGAGAGGCAGTTTCCTTAAATGCTGCCTGACTCAGCTTGCAGAATGTAGCCAATAATCAAATGGCAGAATTTCACAAGTGGCTACATCAAAGACTTTCTCTCTCAGTTGGTGACACAAGTCACTTTCATTTCCTGTGTAAAATATTATTTCCAAGACTGAAATCCATTGATCCCCGTTTTTTTCTTCACATTTAAAAAGCATAAGTTCCTGCTGTTCTTGTCTCCTCTTCCTGCAAATTAAACCATCTCCTTCTTTTTCTTGAGTTGTGGATCATTCTCCTTCAAGTATTGCTCATTAGTTCTTCCCTTAGCTATGCGTATATCTGGGAATGCTTTCACTTTTGCTGGTAAAATAAATTCTCTTTCTGGTTTCTGTTGAGAGTGTGCATTGATCTGTCCTGGGCAATGCCCTAATGATGCAAGATGAAGCAAATTAATGGAGGAGGGAGGGAGATAGCCCTCCCCTTCCCCTCATCAGTTTCAAACTGACAGAAAAATGAAAAGATGTAATACAGAAGGATCCAATACTTAAGTAACTTAGACATTAGGCCTTTCTTTAAATATCCTATATGATCCTAAAATCATATAAACATACACTTCCTTTCTATCTTGCAATCAGTCTTTGTGACAATAGCATCAAGAATTCTGGTCTTACTAAAGCTATTTCCTCTGGATTGCAAGTTACTGCAAAATGGTTTAGAAATAAGACTGAACTAAACAACCCTTAATTAGCCCTGCAATATGTTCAGCAATCCAGGACTTGCAGGAATGTGCAGAATCGTACGTCGCTAATACCATGAAGTGTACTTGCTGGCCCCGGTCATTTTTTAGAGGTTTGTGGTGGCCTGAGGTAGAAGAAGTCCTTTCAATTGCTTTTAATGAGTTACCCTCACAGCTTAATGGAATAATGGCATGCCACTCTGGATTAAAGAGTCCTGAATTTCTCTAATTTTTCTAAATAACTGTTTCTTTCTAGATTTCAGCCTATGGAGAAGTGCACGTAAGGAATAGGATAAATATGGCTGTTAAGGGTGAGAACTACTTAGATTCCCTTCAGTTACCTGTTCAGCGGTAAGTGATATACTTGGTCACACAGACTCCCTTGAAGATCATTTAAAAACACATTATAAGCTTGTTTTTAAATAGTGTTCATACAACCTATTAAGAATGTGGAAGTCTGGGGTCCATTTGTCAAGACATTTGCAAATTTGTATACCTATGGCCTGGTCAGTCATGACAGTGAGTGTACAATCACCATTTTAAATAAACAAACATGTTTGCAATAGAGATGTGATTGGATTTACTGGATCAGTGATTCACCAAGATGAAAATTCCTGGAATTCCTGTAACTCCATGAAGATTGCTGAGAACTTTAATTAAAAATTTCTTTACTCTGATTGACATTTTCCGGGTGTAGCAATGATAAATAGCATCATCTCTCCAGTCGTTGATGCTGGAGAGCCTACTATTTAATAAATACTTAGAATCTGTCTGACTGTTCCTTTTTATCCAGAGTCTAGATTGACCACTAGCATAATGTAGGTTCCATGAAGAGAGACAAATGGAAAAAACATAGCTTCCACATTCTTCTCGAGCTAGAGTGATATGTGGCATGATTGTTTGGAGGAATGAAATCAGAAACAAAAGGAATTTAAATTTTGTTAAATATTATTCGCATACTCCTTTTTTTCTTCAGCCCAGATTATGAATCTTTACTGTAACAGCAGCTTCCTGATGCCTTATTTCAAACTATAAAGATTTTTTTTTTCAGCAGAAGTTTGGCATTTTCTCTATCTTCCTGTCTGACTCTTCAAGCAGGTATTTTTCTCTGGAAAAGATACTGCACAAGGCCTTTGGTAATTGGCAGTGTTCCTTTTGTTCTAGCCAAAAATTGCTGTAGTAGTGACTCCCAGAAATCCTGGATAGGATTCATGATGAAATTTGTTTTCTTACTACACAGAGCCAGGGAATACCTCCTCAGATGTGTGCAGCAATGAAGACAGACTATTGACTTTGCTGTAGAAGTGCTCAGGCTAGCCCAAAGATCAGACAAATTGCCAGAATCCCAGGTTAATTGCTCAGTGAAAAATAATGGCTTCCAGCAGCTGAGTCTTGGATCAAAAGTCAAAGAACTTATCAAAGCTAACTGCTATGCCAAGAACTCAGCTTGCAAAAAGGTTAATGAAGTCTGTTACTGTAGTGGAAAGCTGGTTGCAAACAGTGATGTTAACTGCCTAAGGCAATAGGTCCTGTAGATGACAAGGGCTGTTCTGGGTTGCTGATAGAAAGTTTTGGTTGTAAATACAAAAATGAGGATATTAGCTGTAGAGTCCATATGCCGATAAGAAAAAATGTAGTGTGTGAGTAATGCATGTGAAACTCAAAGGTACAGTAACACAGAACAGCAGAGCACAGAAGTTGCTGGCAAGGGATTTCTGGGAGAGAAAAACAAAGCAAAACAAAAAAACAAAAACAAAAAAAAACAAACCCAAATGCCTGCAGGTCTAGCCTGCTGTGTTTAGGCAGACAGGTTCTGCTGTGTCATCTGAAACCTTGCTGCAACATTGAATCTTACTACAGAAAGCGATTTGTATAGCAGTCCTATATAGCAAATTCTGTGTCACAGCAAACTGCTTTGCCCAGATAGGCAACTTTATGGAGTGCCATTAGTCCCTTCAAAATCAAAAGTTACTGTGGCTGTATAAAGGATTTGGAACTGGGGCCTTAAGTTGAGCCCCTGTGCAAGCTGAGTTGTTTACATTGTTTTTTCTTCTCTTTGATTTTGTGGGAAATCACAACTTGTAAAACAATAGTCCCCAGAGTATTGAATCATTGTGCTGGTGGTTTTCAAATGTACTGTTACAACTACCATGTCTAATTGACATCTGGACAGTATTAAAACACATAAAATATCCTGAGGAAAAACAAAATTATTGTTACAGAAACTTTTTTTTCCTCATTTCACTGAATTAGGAGCCTAAAAACAGTGATCAAACAGGAAAGGAAAAGAAAGGAAATGGATTTAAATTCTCTGTTTTAAAGAATTCAATTAGTTCATCTCCAAAACCTATGTAAAACACTTCATACGATCATAAAAATAATCCATTTCAAACATAGATTGATATCAGTAATGGCGAGCTCACTACAGTGTATTAAGTGGGCATATTTTCCCTGGAGATATATATAGTCCCATTCTCTAGTAGAGCTATTTTAGTGTGACTTTTGAAAAATGACCCTTTTCTTACATCTTTCTATTTGAGTTATTTTTTTCCCTCTGTGTTTCCAGAATATTTCTAGATGGGAGGGCTAACATAAAAAAAAATTCTTCTGTCCCCCCTCTTTTCCTCCTGCATAACATAAGTTATCAGCCTTTTCTGTTTGCTTTAAGCTAAAGCTTATGACATAGCCAGATATTTCCTGGTAGGCATGATTTCTTGCACTTTCCATATTGGATAATAAACTAAGATTAGAGTCCGGAGCACTGAATTAGAAGTCATTTAGTTAAATAAAACAGAATAAAATAGAACACCGGTTTTGTTTTTCAGATTAAACATTCAACTTACAGTTAAAATTGTGAGGTACTCCTGGCAAATGAAAGGGTAAGGAGCAGAGATCTTTCTGATCTTCAGAAATGCAATGGTGTAAGACTACTAGATACACAGTTTGAACATCCTTATATTTTTGAAAGTAGAGATTATAATTTCAATTTATATACAAAGGGCAGTGGGTTTTTTTTAAGATTTTTTTCTTTCTTTTGTTGAAGGCTTTAGTATTAGTTGTTGAGACTTTTGAGTATTAGTACTTGGAGGGTAAAACCATTAGATCGAACTCTACTGCTTTGCCTCTCCCTCAGCCTCTTCCCCCATACTGTTATGTTGTTTCCTGATGGAAGTTTCCATAGGATCTCAAAGCACCAAATCACCATCATCAAAATTATCAGTGGGGTTTAGGTGAAAATATTTTTCACTGTTTCAGATGAAGAAGGTGAGGCAGAGAAAGTAGGTAAACCTTTCAAATATAAGTACTTTCAGCCAAGTCCTTTGACTGTAGAATTTCACCATCCTTGTGAACTTTTCCTTGTGAACTTTTGTGTCCTTGTGAACTTTTCATCCTTTCCAACTTTTTATCCTCAAAGTTGGAAAAGTTTGCCATGAGTGACCTCTGTGGCAGAGTCAAAAATAGAATGTTTCCTGTATTCCAATTCTGTGTCTCGAGAAAAGTCATTTTTTCTGCCTTTTGTTACTTTTTTCCTTTTTCTGTTAAGCTGAAGACCTGAGCCCTCTGAAAAAACAATATGGATGAGGTCACTATGCTATGCATATTTACAACCCTGCATTGGTCTTTAAAATTGACTGTGCATCAGCAGCTTCTCTAATAACTTTGTAGAGGATTTGCTTATGTATCCTGTTACATAAATTAAGATATACATACCCTCTTTCAGATGCAGTGGAAACCCTTATTAACCTATCTTGTGTTGCTATTTTAATTATGTTTATATAGCAGTCAGTATGTTACGACCTCCTCTGCCTTGTTACGCCTGACATTATGCATATAGCATCCTGTTGCACTGCTGCAGGTTGATAATGTTGAACGTTGCCTAACAATTGCTTTACATAAATGTGAAAAGTGTTCTTTGTTCAAAAAAAAAGAACTTGTTCCTTTCATGCAACATGTTTTACCAAGATTTTTACAGTGTTGTTGCCTAGCAAGATAGTTCACTGAACTTTTTTTCCAACACCATCTATAACAGAGGATGGTGAATAATCACCTGTACCTTGTCATTTTTGAGATTTTTCACCCAGTGTGATTTTAAAAATAACTCTCTTCACTTAAGGATATTTTAATGATCATACTATGACTTGTCATGCTTATCTTCTCAGCTATTTGTTAGAAATACTTGTACCGTATTGTGTTAAATACAGTATTTGTCACTTCAGTTCACATTTCCTGGGAATGTCTTCTTTACTTAATTGCCTCCTCTCTATTAATTTGGTTCATTGCTGCCTAGGGATGGTGGGAGGATCATGTAATCAGTTGTTCACTAACCTGTAACGAGCAAATTTAAGAAAGCTTGCAGAACAATGATACAATCTCATAAATGGTTTTTTGCTTTTTTTTCCTTTTTGACAAATAGTATAGCAGTCTTAAGAAATATGATAGTCTGACCCTATTTCTACCCTCATTAAATTTGCTAGTGTCTGTTAGTGGTTGGATTTCTGAGTGCATATTAACCCTGAGGGAGTTGAAGTGATGTTGAGAGATACATAGAAAAGTTTAATATTAAGCTGAAATATAACTGTTAGCAGAACCAATTGATTTTGTTTGTTTGTTATATATATTTTTTTTTTGTATAGGATGCAATTATGTGTATTTTGTGTGTGAGGAGGTAGACCTAAAGGATTACAGATAATCTGTGGTGGTTTGTTTAATTTCAGAAAGCCAGTTTATGTTGTTAAAAGTGTGGACTTTGCTTCACTTACTTCATTACTTCATTTCTCTCCTCCTGTGAAAGATTGCAATGGAAAGAAGGAGAATGTGCAGACGATTAAGTATTTAGTCTTCCCAATTAAATATAATTAAATACCTGAAATATCAGCAGGGCCAAGCTGAAATGGAGGTTAAGCAGATAGGAGCAACCAAGGAAGGCTGAGAAAATGCAAAGGGAAAATGAGGAAGACTAGGAAAAGGTAGTAAACTAGATTGGAGTTATTCAGTGGATGACAAGATTGTTGAAAGTCTTTCAGGAAGTGCTGGATAGTGATATTTTTAAATGTATCTGCTGTGCACAGGTTTTATAAGTGTTTTACTTTGGAGTTGGTGTGCATATATCTACTTTATTGTTTAGAATAAATTATGTAGATTTATTTTGAAACACATGATGCAGGGAATAAATTATTTTGCTATAGTGATGAAGACTTGATACTCATTTCCTGACTTAGAAAAAAATAATTTGATCTATTTGTAGTTTAAAAATAGATGAAAGATAAGGGACTGTCTATGATTATGAATAGTTACTGATTTCTATCTAGTCATGAAGCAAATATGCAGTGTGATAGTCCATCAAACTTTTATTCCGTTTTTAATATTCTACACAAAGTATATTGTATCTGGGAGAGTTGAAGATAGCTTTTAACCAGGTTTCTTTCTTCCTAACACTCAGGCCAGACACGGGGATCTCTATACACGCAATCAGTGGAGCAGTCCCTGACAACCCTTTCATTAGAGTGCAGTTGTCTTAGGGCCAGCTGATCTCATCACAACAAATTTTTACTTTCTTTGTCTTTGTACCATAGCTGAGAGGGTTTGGAAAAGCAGACAGAATGTTACCTTTGTAATGGCACTTTTTTTTTTTAGTTGTATGATTATCATTGGAGTTAAATTTATATCATTTTCACTGAGCGGAGAAAATTTTTTTTTTGTGTTGGTGTGAAGAGAATCATTATTCATGGAGTACAAAATTACTTTTTCAATAGCTCTGTTTAGTAAGTCGCCTTTGATATCTGAGATCTGAATAAGTCATAGTATCAAGGAATGGTTCAAATTGGAAGTAGTATAAAATCTGATCTCCTGCTTGCAGCAGGCTGTCTTTTTCTGCCTGTTTTTTTTTTTTTTTTTTAATGTTAATACTTTTTGTATATTTATAGGATATATTTGGTAAATCTTGTTTTTTGACGTACTATATGTTAGCCATTTTTCTTTTGGGTCAAATATGGAAAGAAAAAGCAAAGTACAGGAAAATTAAATAGCTGCTTTTACTGCTTTCTGATTCCAGTTGATACCTATTGGTTTTTCTGATTTGTAAGGCTTGCGAAGTAAGGGAGCTCTGTTTCTCTTCCGGCTGGTTGCTGCAGCAGGTGTGAATTCTGGGCTAGTCACTTCCCTGAGCAAGATAAAGAATAGATTTTCCTAATGGGATTTTATACCAATGATGGAAAAATGAAATTTCTGCGGTATTATTTTTGATTTTTAAAAAAGACAAACACTGCTTGCAGAACAAATTGACCTAAATACAATTGTTAAGGCTAAAATTTTCAGTCAACTATAAATCTTAAATGCTGACCAACTGTCAAGGTTTAAGTGGTATCACCTTGCATGTGGCTTAGTGAATATTACAATTATTTAACTGCAGAGCCAGAAGTCCTTTATTCCTGGAGAATATTACTGAAGTCTTCAGACTTGCAGATTTTGTATTAATGCTTAGCTGCTTCTGCTAAGTTTTTCTTGTAGTCCACTGCCCCCAGTGGAGATCAGAAAGGAGAAAAGCAGCAGGCAATATGCCACGATAAACGCTGTTTTGACCTTCTTTTGACAGAAACTTTTCCTAATGGTTGAGGCACAAAGGTGATTTCCCTTCCCCATGCACTTAAACTTCCCTTAAATCTGTCAGAAGTGCCAGTGGCACAGCCCTGATGTGGAGGTCAACTGGCTGTGCTTGTCCCATGAAAATGACTTGGGAAACAATTGGAACCAACAATCCTGGTTTTACTCTGCAGTCTAGCCCTATATTTCTCTTGGCTAAAGCACCAAAAATGACCTGGAAAGAAATCAGTGTGCTGCTGCCAAGGGAAATAAGAGATTTGGTCCCCAACCATTTGTACTGCTCCAAAGGGCTGGGATTACACTGAATGTTCTTTGTGGATCAACTGTCAGGTGAGAGGATGACCTCAATAACATTGAAAGTAGCTTTTTCTTGGTTTTATGCTGTCAAATATGAAGACAGAGTCCAACTGAGCGAACCGCTGTATAGCTGTGCTGCCATGAAAGAGTGAGAAAGATTGTATTTGTGCACCGTGTGCTTTGGATGCGGCATTGCTCTGTTACACTGCAGGTTGCTGCAAATACAAGTCCCTCAGCAAATGCTCAGTCCAAGCATTTTTCTCACATTGTAACCCAGAATTTTCAATTTGGACTTTTAATTCACATTGTTGAGACATAAAAAGCAGATGGAATGGGCCTCACTTGTGAATTTCTCCAGCTCTCTGCTTTGGGCAATGTGAATCGGTTGCGGCACAGCATCTCAGAGTAGCTATGCCATGAGGCTGCGAGTGAGAGAAGTTTGCAAGCGCCTGGGACCACCGTTATGTATACTATAAGGTCTCTTGTAATAGAGGCAAAAGCTAAGGCAGATTGCTTTTGTCTGCAGTAGAGTCAAAACTACTCTGCATTTTCATCCACTCTTATCCTTTGCCGGTGCCAGATAGGATGAATCAGGGTCCATGTCTTCATGGTTGAGAAGCTGGAATCATAAACTTTTATTACTTTCTTTGTGGTAGACAAGAGTTCAAGCCATTTCTACTGTTATCTTTGTGAACTTTGCATCTACAAATGGTAGTACTCCCTGCTTACAAATGAAATTTTAGGGTGACCATGAGAGAGAAAGAAAGGGAAGGTCTTCAGACAGTTCTGACAATCTTTCCAAATAAATAAGATTTGAGGGTGTTTTGGTCTCCACTTTTTAATTTGAAAGTATGTAGGGATATATGACACTGTTCATATTCGTGGGAAGCTTGTTCAGTCTATTCTTCTAGCAAATCTCTGCAGCAGTTTTTCCACAGCAACTTGCTAACCTGCATATAAAGGAAATAGAAGGGCTCCATATTGTCTAGAAACTTAATCGCTGGTCTGTGTCTTTTCTGCTTTTATCTTTTGTGGGATTTTTTTCCACTCCAATATAATTTTGAGTGATAATTCTCCAAGATTAAAATTTCTTTTGTACATAACTCTCTGTTTGGCTGTCCCCAGTTTCTCAAGGAATGGTTTTGCCTGACTACTCTTTCCATATAGTGGAAGAGTGGAGCCACCCTTCGCATTTTTCATGTGCTTCTCAACTGATTACCTGTTTCGTGTTCTAAGGAATTGTCTTTGGCAAAAAATGAATACCTAGACATTAAGTCATGAAAGATTAAACTTTTAAGATGAATTATGCGTATGATTTCTGCATTATGTTTATTAAATCCCATCTGTTTGTTACAAATATATCAAGTTTACCTTTATTTGAATAAAGGTAAATATATTTGGCCATATATAGCCTCCACTCAGACTTTTGCTGAGTGCAGGAGCACTCAGAATGGGTCCTTAAGTCATGTAACCAGGAGAGATGAGATAGTTATATTTCCTATCTCAAAGAGCTTTAACAGTGAAAACAGCCCATTATCATCAGAGGTCTGTATACATCCCTGCAGCTTGTTAGAACAAGTTTTCCTACTTCAAGCAGATAAATGTGATACAGATCAGTTATTTTATTATCGGAGAAGACATGTTAGGATTTCAGGCATTCTTTTATGTCTGAAATGGTCTTTTTGCTAATAGGCAGGAGAGTGCTGCTGCTATAACACCATAACATAACTGGATGTCTGTGAAACAGTGATACCCAGATTACAGTCACCATTAGGCATCTGAGAAAGGGGTAGGCAGGTGGTACACTGAGTCACATACTGGTGAAGAGGCTGTTAAAGAGTATGCTGCCTAATAATAGTGTGACCTAGAGATTATTTAGCGTGGCCTGAAGAATTCCTTTGGGTACCTCTGTTTGGGTGCCTCAAGAAAAAATGACTATAGAATAGTTGAATGAATCTTCTAAGTGGGGGTAAGATGATTATTTCACAACATCTAGGCAAGAGGTTTGAACAAATATTTATGTTTAAAACTATGAATAAAATGAAGGGAAATGACAATGTATTGTGAATGTTTATAAAATTTCTGCATTTGTTTTTCTCAGAGTTCAAGTTACACAATAAACAGGGTTTCTGAGGGCAGTTGGCTGAGGAATTATTTTCCTATTTGGTGAATACTTGAACTTTTAAATATATTTCTGGTTTACTTGTGCATAAAGTTAACACTTTTTTTGTTTTTCACTTATGTATTTGAAAAGGGCCAGGAAGATCATCTTCTCTATTCCAGAGTTAGTGTGTCCTACAAATATTCATTGAAACAGAGTCTTGAAGTTTGAGGTAAATGCTCCAGTTTTTTAGTTTGATAACTAGATGCCAGCAGAATCTGTTGCATGAGACTAATGTTAGAATAGTGAATATTCCACTTCGGACGTAGAGTTAAAATGTGTGAAACAAAGAATCAGCTTCATGATCTGAATCAGGACCTGGTAACTATTTTCAGCTAGATTATGCTTGATGAAAAATACAAGCATGCATTTAATGAACAAGCAGTGGAGTGAGATAAAGATGATATTTCCTGGATACAGGAAAAGAACACTTTTCTCTCCCTTTTCTCAGTAGGACCAATGGCACTGCTGTTGGTGTTGCTCTCCAAAGTCTCACATTATCAAGGTTTGATCTGAATAGAGCAGTCTAGAGTGTCACAAACCTTCAGAAGTTTTCTTATTTCAGGTCAGATGTCTGAAAGGTTGAGGTGGTAGGCAAGCAAGAGAAAACAAAGGACCCAACTACTTCTCTTAATATATGTCTTAGAAATTACAAGCAGAAGATATTTTATGTTGATTTCTCCAACAGTTAAAGCAGTATTCTTGAAGCGTGTGACCTTGATTTATTGATTATTTCTTTATAGAGAATCTACTGCAATTTGAAGGTGTGAAGCCATGGTGAGATATTACTGTCTTGGTGCTTCCGTCCTGCTGTTTGATTACTCCTATGTGACCAGCCTTAAAAAGGTTCATTGACATTTCTATCTGTTGTGTCATAGTGGCAGTGAAAAGTAGGAAAGCAAGATTCTTTTTTAATGCCTGTTCTGTCGGTGCTAGTGAACAGAAGTATTGACATATCTCAGTGTCTATTGAAGAATGCATCTATTCAGATGATTGATTCTGACAGTGAGGGTGACAGAGCACTGGAACAGGCTGCCCAGAGAGGTTGTGGAGTCTCCTTCTCCGGAGATCTTCAAGACCTGCTTGGATGCAGCCCTGTGCCACCTGCTCTAGGTGGCCCTGTGTGTGCAGGGCGGGATTGGACTAGATGACCTCTAGAGATCCCTTCCAACCTTAGGCATTCTGTGATTCTATGATTAATATCTAGGATATTTCTAAGAGAAAGATGGTGTTCTTCACACAATATGAATTGCATAACTGGTTCATGTCTTCTGATTTCAGTAGGAAGATTTAGTTGCTTTGCTTTTTAGGTATAGTCTTTTTTATAATACAGCTTAATGATGAATTTAGTTAAAAAACTTTTTTGGGGAAAAGAGGTTGAGAGGAAAATAAAGGAGGTTAAAAATTTCCCTTCACAGTTAGAGATGGATTCAAAATGTACAGCTTTAATCCTGTTTCATACATTCTCAGATTCAGGATTTGGGAACATTATTTGATTCATGCTGGAAGTAAGTGTCAGGATGAAAACCAGAATCTGAATTACTTGGCCTTTTGCTTGCAGTCAGTGATATGGAGTGTTAGCTTTGAGATGCCAGCCTAATTTTGTATGAGTGGCAGTTATAGATAAACACATCCTACTTCAGAACTGATGGACTTTCTGGAGAAACCATTGAGCAAATACTGTGGAAAAAAAACCTTCATGAAGTAATGAAAGCATGTAATCATGTAAATGATGAATTTATTAATGCACTCAGGAAAACCGTGGAATGTAGGTAATCACACAGAGAGCTGGGTCTACTTGCATTTACTTTTCTATGAAATGAAGTCATTTTATTTTCTGGTTATATGGTGGTGACATAAAAGACTATTAATCAGGCACTTCACAAATACATGGTAAGTTTTTTTTTCTTGCTTGAGAACACTTTACTAATAATGAGGTACTAACAAAGGAAAAGTAAAAAAAATCCAGTTAATAGCCATTTAATTTTTTTTTTGTGCATCAGATGTGTATTTTCTATTTGTGAAGAAATTACTGTTTTCATAGTAATTTAAATGAAAGAAATTTCTTTAGCGAAAACTGGTAAATAGCACAGACTTGATACTATGGAACATTTCCTTGCTTTCAGTTCTGGTACTTTTTCTCATCTAATTTGCTTGCTTCACTGAGGTATCATAAAGCGTTATATAGGACAAAAACCTAGTTCCACTCACCCTTTAATTGTTTTTAATGCAAAATGCTGTACTCGCATAAAATACTCATTTATTTGTGTTTGGTGCCAGAGACCAATTTGTTGAACCTGGCCTGGGATATGTTACTGCAAAACTATGGTGTTCACTACATTTTCTTCTCCTGTCAGCCATTTTCCAGTTTCTTTCATGGCCAATAAAAGTTTATTAATGTTCTGTTTGTTCTGTTTTTTAATGCACTGCAGGTTGTGGATCCTGCAAACCCTTATGAATCATATATAACTCTTTTGTGCCAGAAATTCCCTGAGAGTGACCGAAACACTGCTCTCTCTTAATGAAGAGCAATAAATAGATAGACTATTTCATCCTAATCACTAAGGTGTGTGTGTGGGGGGGAGGGCAGGGGGAGAGAGCAATCTTTTGTATCTCATTGTTTTTTGTCATCGTTTGTAATGTTCTGACTTCTTATAAAAGCTACCTTGCTCTGTTTTCTGTCATGCGTAATGCTTTTCATCCACTCTCTTTTGTAAAAGTGGAGATTGACACCTGTGCTGTGGTGCTCTTGTCAGCAAGATTTGCTATCTCCTTGCTCCTCTTCTACATTTGAGATTAGTAGAGCTGCTGCTAACAGCAGTAAGGTGAAAAGTCTTCACTAATGAATTATATCCAAGGAATGAATGATCTGTGGGACTCTTAAGCTGTTCATCTTTCACCAGGATACCAGGCTGTGGTTGTTTCCTCATATTGGTTGTTCCTTGCTCAGCATTCTGAGGAACCCTCCAGAACATCTTTTTCAAGTCCTAGATTTCAGTTGTTTGGGATTTTGTATTTTAATTATTTTAATGAGACTGTTCCAGTTTAGGTGTTCTTCATATTTTCACTGTTGTCTTTTGCTCGATAGCCACTTTCTGGTAGTAAAAATAACTGCCTCTCTCCTATTGCCATTTACCTTCAGAACTCCTCCAAGATTGCTTTGAAAAACTTAGAGATTTTGCCTCTTTTGTGCATGTTATAATAATGATACCATCTGGAAGCTGCAACCAGGATCAGAACTCTGTGTACAACACTCAGCACAAAAGTACAGAAATATCTTTTCCTTCATAGGGTAAATGAACAATAGTCAATCTGGCAGGAGAAAACGATGGCAAGAGGTGGCAGAGCTTGCCAGCAGATCAGTAGGAGAGCAAGGAGTAGAGGCCAGTGTTTACAGTTCTTCCTCAAGTAGTCTGTCTGCTTGATCTCTCTGCTGATCTGTGTTAACTTACTGTGACTGGAGAGTCATATAAGTGTTAAGTAATTCAGAAAAATACAAGTGTGGCTGTGTACAGCAAAGGGAATGAAAATATAACCTGGCTTCCTAAGATTGAGGAGTCTCTCTTTGGCAGAAGTGAATGCATGAGTAGAAAGAGGGGGAAAAAAAAAAAAGCAGTATCAACAGGAGGGAAATGAAAGAAAAATCTGAATTTTTAAGGTAATTCACAAGAGTAAAATTGTCTTTCTGAATATATTGGAACCTGAGACTTACTCTGTTGTTTGGCAGGAAGGTAGCATGTGAAAAAGGGAAAATGTCACGTGCACCCAGTTGTTTGCATTAACTATGCCCTTACAGTGAGCATAAGGTAGAGCCTAGGAGGGCAGACTAGCACAGCAGGTCTGTGTTTATTAAACAACTGTTTAAGAGGTAATTTGACTGTTTGGACTTCTGCCAGTTAGACTCTTTCCAGTGAGACTTTTGTTCAGGAAAACACATTATTTATTAACGCCATCTCAATTCAATAACCATATAGATTGAAAGCGAAGGTAACAAATGCTTATTTTATTTAGACAAAGGTTGATCCTAAGCAGTGTAGAAGTTGTGTCCTTACTGAAGACAGATAAAATTTTCAGTAAAGACAGGAACACTAAGCATCTAGTCTTGACTCCATGTCAGGCACTTGAAAATAAAAATAAGTATGTCTGAGGAGGAAAGAACTCAGTCCACTAAAGGCAGGAGAGTGGCTATTGTAGGGCGTGGTAATTCACAAAACCTAACACTTAAATATAGAGAGGGTGGGCTAAGAGCTAACCGGAAGTGAAAAGAGAAGGAAATTAAAGAAAAATTCTAGGAGAGAATAGCTAAAAATTTGGATGTAGTTGCAAATAGGATACCGAAGCTTGAACTTGCCAAAAATAGATTGTGTTAGATTAACCTGTTACCATTCTTTGATAGTGTAACTCTGTATTTTATTTTTTTTTCCCTTTGGTGAAGGAAATTGAGTAGCCATATGCACATGGTGATTATTTATAAAGATAGATGACCTGTAACTGTTACAGAAAGGGTGAAATGGGAAAAGGAGTTTGCAAGGATTATTTTTTGAAAAGAGAGGGTTAGAAGGGGACTTCAAATATCAGTCTAGAGACCTGTCTTGTTAAAATGATTTATTTTATGACTGCCAGTTTGCTGTATGTTGAATTTCAGGCCACGGCTAACACAGATGATTAGTGCAGATTGGCCAATTGTGTCAGAAAAGTAAGATGTTCTTGGTGACAAGGATAATAGAATGATTAGTAGAAATCTCAAGGTTTTGTATTTAAGGGCTGAGAACATGTCTGCAACAATTTGGAAGTCATTGGATGGAGGAGAGAAAAACAAGAAAAATATTTTTACTAATTGACAATGACATGACTTGTCAACTTCTGACAATAAGATTTCATTTGATATTAAATGTGAAATCAACTTCCATTAAAAGAAAATTAATAGCTGTGGGTAAAGCTTACTAAGATGTTAAGGAGGAAAAAAGAAGAGAGACTGTCCCATAAGAAGAAACTAAAGCATTTAGTTTTAGCCTCACAAAACAGAAGCTGAGAGCATTCTTGCTTTCTAGAAATAAATTTCAAGATAAATTCCTGTTTGAAAAGAAAGACAAAAACAAATGGAAATGAACCCTCCCTCTATCAAGAAATTGGAACTGAAATGAGAAATTTCTAACCATCAGAACAATGAGATTCTAGAATAGCTACTTAAAAATGCTCTGGAGCCTGCCATAACTTATTTTTAGAGAATATTTTAAACCACTTAGAAAAGAACCTTTTGACGTAGCTGCTATCCAGAGAGTGGATTTAGTGACCTGGAATTCCATTTTCTATTCTCCGCTCCTACAGAAGCGTATGCATATATGCTGAAAACACATGATTTTATTGATAATCTATTTTTTTTTAATGAGAATGCTTAATTAAGGTATTTCTACAAACACAATCCAACACGTGTAACACTTTGTGTTGCTCACTTTAACCTTTTTAATTTGTCTTTTGGAAGGTGAATGTTCTAATGTGGCTCTTAGAAAAGTGAAAGCAAGAGTATCTTTTTCTTCTTTATTTATTTGTTTTTGATTAGACACTTTTAGTAATGGCTGCTATGCAACAGATGTGACTGAGCCTCCCCAAATTTCTGCAGTCTCCTGGGTGATACTGATCTCATAACTCCCTGTGAAGTGGTTGTTGCTTCTCTCATTAAGTAATCCAGGCTTTACTTAATCTGTAGGGTTAGGACCTTAAATGAGTAAATAGTAAAAGGTGAAAAGTTAATGGTGTTGCTCATAATGCATGTCATAACTCTTTTGAAAAAGGCAGACGGCGGTACTGTTTATTATTAAAGTACAGATTAGGGCGGATTTAAAAAAAAAAAGAAGGAAAAAAAGAAAAAAAGAAAATTGTTCAGTGAGGTACAGGCACCATATTCATGGACCCTTATGTTTGTCTCCAAACTGGTACTTGCTTGTGATTACGCACATGTCTAAGCATTCTTATAGTCTGTGGCCCCAAATTATTTCCAGTGTTGTTTCCATCCCTTACTCTCAATTCATTTCTCTCTCTCTGCTAGACATATTCAAGGATTTTTCTATTAAAGCACATTGTTCTTACAGGGCTATGGAACACATTGTTCTCTGTAATTACCAGTGTAGGCTGAGCACCTGGAAGCGGTGAACTGGGATGGGCTCTTTGCTTAATATCCTATGCATGTTTTCTTCTGCTAATAGTCCTGATTCTCCCCTTTCACACAAGCTAGGAACCCCCTCCCAGCTATTTAGGTGAGTGAGAATTCAGACAATAGGCAGCAAAAGACTTCAGCATCTTTTCAAGATTATCAGCATTCTTCTGTTACTGAGTCCTGAAAATTCTGAAAGACACTGTAGATATGTTTTGAGTAGAGCTGCCCTATGACATTTCCTCACACTCTGAGCTTATGCTTGTGTTGTCCAGAGTTGTGGGTTTTGTCTTCGTCTACAAAACTAAGATGACTCACCTCTATTGTCTCATATTTTAAGAAAGCTGCAACTCAAGAGTTTCATGCTTTACAAGACCCTGCCTGCTATTTTCAGATTGAAAAAGAATGATAGCATCCTGCTACTTCATCAGCGATATATTTGTGCACTGGAGAAGCAGTCCTAATTTAAAGACCTAACCTTGACAGAAAGGTTACCTCATAGAGCCCCTCAAAGTGCAATTTGCCACAGGAATGAAGAGAATCTGCTTGCTCATTGTAGAACAAATGATTAAACAGCAGCATTTTGGACAAAGGAAATACCTGCTGAGATTTGTGAAAGATGTTATTTTTATAATGTGTATTAACCCTTTAATCTGCTTCACACTGACACTCTGTATCACTGGAAATGAACTCAAGCTACTTACAGTCCAAATGAAAATTTGTTAGATGGTCTTACCTTTTTTTTTTTTTTTTTTCCCCTCTCGTGACGCACAAAGCTACCATATGGTTTAGCAGTATTTAGCTACCTGAGAAAACGTAGACCGAAGAACATCAGGTGAATATATCAGGTATATGTATTACTGCTGAAATGAGCTTGAAGAAGCAGGGCATAGATAATGTTTGCAGTGACTTTCCTTGACTTTCAAGGATTAAGACATACCCTCTACAAATAAGAATAAATAAGGCCAGTATTTGGGGCATGGGGGAAGTGCTCCATCATAAAGTTCCCTGTGCAGGTCACTTTCTTAGAGGGAAGGCGTTTACTTTAATGAGAGATTGGGTCATGGGATCTAGCGGCAGATAAGATCTATACTGACAGTCTCCCACACCCAGTTCTAGATGAATGGTTCTCAGGCACAGCCAGTGGCAGAGCATTTTTTCTTCATCTGTATTTTGTGTTGTTGAAGTTGCAGAGTGGCTAAAATTGTCTGGGTGCAAGTCTGGTGTCTTCCTCAAGTCAGATCAAACACATCTGGCCTGAGCCTGTAACTGTTCATAAAGTCTGAATTAGGCAATATGACAGAGTTTACCAAACTCACAAACAAAACTTACCAAAAATCAAACTGTTATTATACTCAACAGATGTATCTCTCTGGCTTGTCATCACTTTGGCAGCATTAACCTACTTCTTCAGCTTTGCCAGCAAGCCGGCCAAGCAGTAGCCTTATACTGTCATAATTTGCTGATAGCAGGGCTTATTTTGCATTTTTCCCTCATTACGTCAGGAAATAGTATCCCTTTTTATTGCTCTCTTTTTCTGTGAATTCAGTGGCTTCTGTTCTGGTCTAAACAGCTACTGTTTTAGCAATTTAATGATTAAAATTCCACACAAAAAAGAGGTTGAATTACTTCTCTTGCTTTCTGACTAGATGAACAAATGTTGAAAGTATCAGGTCCTACTTAATTTTTCTCGCATGGGTATAGTTTAATACATGATAAAACCTAAATTTTACATAACTTCATAAGCCAGATAAATTAGTCTGTTATTTTATATTGTGCCTCCCTTATGTTCTTTAACATGCCAGTAATTCCAAGATGGTGTAATACTCCAGACATTTTTAGAGGGACAACTTACAGAGAAGATTTCTCAGAAAAACATAACGGTCTGAGAAGAACTTTGGTGTAGCACTTAACACTGCATGATTTCCGTGGCCTTTTGGGTAGGTATGATAAGGTTGTAATAAATTTTTATACCATACCATATAGATAAAAAGTGTTTATAGTGGTTTTTTTTACTTTCCTTACAGATATTTCTTTTATATTTGTGAGTGCAAAGAATTTCACAGAGTGCAGGAGGCTGACCACAGATATTAAGTGCTAAGTTTCACAGGCCGGTCTCTGAAGAAGCTGGATGGTTACCTAACAGAACGTATGCCTACAAGCTGTCCTTTTGACATGTTTGTCTGTAGTAGCGCTCTGAGGATGCTGGTGGCTTGAATAACCCCCTTGTTCTAGAGCGCAGATGCCAAACTGAATATGGGACCTGTGAAGTCCCTATGAATAACAGGGAGACCATCTCTGATTTAAAGTCAGATGTAGAGAGAATCATGAGTGCTGGTCTTGAGAAAACATCCCTCTGTTGGGATGTTCTCAAAAAAAATTTGCAAAACAGTTAATTTACTTATTAAAACAAATTTGTCTTTTACCTGTCACCTTTAAGTAACTCTGGTTTTGCTACCTGTGTTTAACTGCTTTCTCTGTGGCATCCTGCTTCCTGAACCAGTTGTAAAACATTTATTATTTCTGCATTTCTAGACCAGCTTGTGGTCTAAGCTAACTCTGAAACTAAGCCTAAATGTTAAAGGGCATCAGATACCACTGTTGGCCATCAGAGTCCTCCAGAATACACCTCATGAAAATATTTGGCTGATTGCAGTGTTCCAAAATCTTTCATTAAGTTTTGTTGTCTTGAGAAATGTTCAGTGGCTTTAGCCTTCATTGTATTTTATAGGCTTCAGTCGGGGAAATGGATTGACTGTAAGGAGTAAGTAATCACTGAGCAAATAAAAATACCATTTAAAATTGCCTTGTAACTTCCCTAAAACAAGGAGTTACCTTGTTTTTATCAGTATTTTCTTACAGTTTGATAATTCATACTAAATTAATCTTTTGTCCCAGTGAAATTGGGTTGTTGAAGTTGTATTGGGAAAAGAGGAGAACAAAGAATAGTGGGCTGGTCTCATATATCTGTTTTTTCTACCTGCCGCACCAATTACACACAGCAATATTCATAGACCTCTTATTTGCTTTGTAGGTAACCTGTAAAGCTACTGTGTTTACTTAAATCAGAGACTTGATTCTCAGTTATCCTATTACTATTCTGTTTAGCTATGTAAAATTTTGCCAGAATCAATGGAAATACAGTATCATGCTCTTTTGTGCAATTAACATTACCTAAAGCAACTTCAGGATAAATAAGAACCCTTTCTCTGCCTTGTCCCTGAATCCTTCCACTGAGAATTGAATTCTGCTGTCCATTTTATTGATGTAGAAACTGGTCCTGGGTAAATCAGGTGCCTATGAATAATCTTGAACAGATGAATTAAGAAGATATTGCAGATGACTTATGTACAAAAAAAAAGGCTAAATCCATTTAAGAAGTTGTTTGTTGCCAGTTAATTACCTGCCGCTGATTAGAATAATAAATTTGAGCGTCGTTAGATGTGACATTGACTTTCAACCCCAGGCTTATCTGTAAGTTGTACTAAATGTTATCTTTAAGTACTGTTATAAAACTGTCATAATGGGTGCAAATGGATAAAAAGACCAAGCAGCCTTTCAACCATAATTCTACTGAGCAGAAATCTTTATATAGGAGAACACTTTATAAATATAATGGCCGCTGGAATTATTCACATGGATGGATCAGTTCAGATTTCCACACTGGGTTATAAAACATGAGATTTTTACACTTAGCGAAATCTAGTGTTGAAATGCAGGCATAACTCTTTTTCATTGTTAACATTTGTTATTTTTATGAGCTGCCAGTTAAATTGAGGTAGAGATTTCCAAGCTGGATAAGTTTTGAAAGAGATCTGGTGATCTTGGATCCACTTTTAGAGGATGAAGTTTGTCTGCAGTATGTCATGTAGTGCAGGAATGTCTGTATGGAACAGGATCTTGTACATCTGTTGAGGTTCTGTGCTTTTAATGTGCTCTTGGTTTCAGCCGGTGATACCAAATGACTTTGTCAATATGCAGCAATTTAGAGAAGACTCTGCTTTTGGCAGGCAAACCAGACAGAATTTTTATTTTGTGCTGAATTATTTTTACTGCAGTTTTTACATGAAATACTGCTTTTAGAGTGCAAAGTCTAGATAAATTGCTTTTCTTTTGTCAATATACCATGAAATACTAAATTCAGAAATTCTGACTGGTGGGGAATTATTATGCATATACCTGACCACTTACCCCATGACTGTTACTCCATTAGCACTAAGCCGAATTACACAGTAAAACCCCATGTGATAGTATCAGTGTTGCTCAACATAGTTGCTAACTCCCTTGAAAACAGTTAAAATAGCAGGATAACAAAACACACAGCTGATGCAAAATACTCAGAATAATTCAAAATAAAACAACCACAAAAAGTCACTGACCTCTCTCTCTTAAAGATAAAATCCTGAATGAAACTGAATGTAAAGTAGTACGTGGGAGGAAGAGATGGGAGTTGACGACAAGGCTCTCTCTAATCATATATATAGAACAATGGATTCTAAACTATATATTGTCACTCATATTTGACATCTGAAAAACAAGTAAAAGGAAGGTAATTTGGGAAATCCTTTTAAAAATAGGGACAGCAGTGAAAATAATGCAGTTGTATAAATCCATAATATGCCTGAATCTTGGATATTGTGCACTGTTCTTACCCTCTCAGACAAAAGTGATCTAGAGGTTAAAAGAAGGGCACAGGTATGATCAGAGGTTTGAAATCACTGCTGCATGAGGACAGACTAATTGAGTTTCATAACTTGGAAATGAGATAAGTGTGAGGGTATGACCAAGCAAATAAAAAGTTAACCTGTCTGGCTAATGACTCCAAAAGAACATATAACTATCATTTCAGTACATCTTATCCTACTAATGTTAATATATTCCGCCAGTAGATTTGATGCAAACAAAAGAAATAATTTTTCATACAAAACATACACAATACGAGGCAATACCTCTAAGTTTTAAAGGTCAGAAGCACAAGTGAGTTCAAAAAGGAATTAATGGCTACTTTTCTTCCATGAATTGTGTAAACATCCTGTTCAGACACAACTCCTGGCTTCGGAACTCCCTAAAGCGCTAATTGCTAGAAGATGGAAAGGAGGGGTTGCTCAGCTCTTGCCATGTCTCTTATAATCTTCCCTTATGCATCCGCTAATGGCCATGTTGGGAGCAGGATAATGGGCTAGACAGATATTTGGTTTGACCCATTATGGCTGTTTTTATTTTATATCTGTAGTATCTTTTCAGTAATGGGAGGCAAGATGGAAATTTTCAGTTTGTTTTCAGAGTTCAGTAAATGTTGTCTGGAGTATGATTTTTAAAAGCTAGTTATGAATGCTCACAGTTTTTTTACTTTGCTTATTTTAATATATAAAATTTAATCTGCAGATTTATCTGCCAAACGTTAAGGAAGATTTTTCTTCCAAAGTACAGGGAAATGTGGATGAAGGGAAATCTTTTATGTATTTTTTCTTGACTAATAATACTTTTTCCCCCAGAAAGAGCAATATCACAGAAACACTGACATGGTGAGCAGGAGAATTTTCTGCAACTCTTTCTTCTGAAAGAGAATTATATTATTTCTGACACTGTTGTGAGTTACCAATAGTTGTGAGTTATGTGAAACAACAGAACATTCCAAATTGGACAGTTGGACTTATGTCAGTGACTACTAGGAACACAGGCTAACAAGGGGAGTTTCAGAATTTCTTTAAAATCTCTTTTTTTCTTTTTGGCGTAACTTCATCATATTTTATTTTTTTTTTTCCTCATCTGAGTGAAAGCTGGCTTTTTGGGATTGAAAGCAACATTAGCAGTTCTTTGTTTTATCTGGCTAACCTTCAATTCTAGGTTTTTTTCATGCAGGTGTGTAATGTTAGGTTGTTTATTTGTACCTTTTAAATAGGGATTTGGTCAGTTATCACAGAGCACTTTAGAAAAGACATTATTCTATATCAAATGAGTTTATCCTCTAAAACATGCAAATTGTACATATCATTATAAATCATAGTCTCAGATGTCTAAAGTTGTTATTTCTATCTGTTAGGGAAACTTGTTTCAGATCAAAAAAAGCTATAAGGATATTATATATAGCAAAAGTAGCCCCAGTTGATCATGAAATGCAATTACACACTATTCAAAGCTGAGTGCAATAAAGATCTTAAATAACAATGGCCTGTAAAGTTTAAAATTAAACGTAGCTTCATCCAGCGTGGTGAAAAAGGGAATTGGATTATGAAAGCAGTTTGTTGTATCTTGTACACTACTGGCTTATATTAAATGACTCTTTGTATATATGAAATAATTTTTGTTTGTTTATGAGCTATAGAAGAGGATTCCTAGAATTCAGCTGGTGTTTATTATATACGGAAGCACAAGAATTAACAAAGCCATTTGCCAATCATCTTTAGCTTGACTAATGCAATTGCAGAATCTATTTTTACTGAAGGTTTTATAGGGCAGCACAGAGCATTATTACTGTGATGCAGAATGCAGTAAGTCAGTATCTGATCTTGAAGAAAGGGGAACGTAATACGAACTTTCTAGTATAGCATCTTGAAAAAAATGAATACAAACTGCTGTAGCACATAGCCAGGTCAACTGCAGTCAACTCCACTGTCAGAGTAGATGTATGATACTGATGGAGATTTGAATAAAGTTATAACTAGGCCCAGCTGTGCTTCCTTTCACTGAATTTCTTCACTGTCTTCCATATTCATTTATTTGGACTCTTTTAATGCTAATTCATCTTTTCCCTCATGAAAGCAAGCTCAGAACAGCCCAGAGATGTGCAATTGCTGTCTTGTTTGCCATTTTTATTAGCTGTGTCACTGCTAAAGGGTGTAGAATGCAGGCTTATTACCTGCCAACTTTGTATTAGAGTTTATTCTATGGACAATTTATTTTAGCTTGACCAGATCACAGAACCTTTGCAGTAGTGCAGAAAATGCACTTTGCAAATGGTTTGTCAAAACTATACAGTGTGTGATATGAAAGAACAGGGGAGATAAAGAATTTTGTCGGGAAGATAACAGAACTGAAATTATGGTGTTATGATATAGGAGAAACTGATGTTTCTGACAGTATTATTAGCTGACTTGGTTTGACTGTCAGTATGGATGTAAGGCTACCGCAAAGTAAAAATGATTCTGTTTAGTGACTAACCAGCAAATAATACTTAGGAGAAGCTGAGACTACATTCCCATAGACAACAAGCAAGCGCTACTTCCCTGTCATATTAAACTCTGAATTTACAGGCAACTGTAAGGCCAATTTTACCAGAACCTTGTCTGAACTGTTCCAGTTTTCCTAGCTCCAGTCTCTTCAGATTTTACGAGATTTTCCGCAGATAATTTCATAGTTTGTGATATAGTGTAAGTATGTTTTTTTTTTTTTTTAAAGCCTTTGGAATAGGAAGCATGTTGCTGCATTACTACAGTATGTTATTTGCTCAATCAGTTGCCACCTAGTAGGTGGATGTAGCTTAAATAGGGTATTTCTGAAGACTAATCTAAATTACTTAAGATTTCACCTTTTTCTTTCCTCTTTTTCTGTCTTCTAGCATGCACTTAATTCAGGTGGACTCTGTTCAGCGATGGATGGAAGATCTGAAGTTGATGACAGATTGTGAATGTATGTGTATTCTCCAGTCCAAACCAATCAGCATTGAGAAGGATGAAGAAAATGAACTTATGCTTTCCTCACAGCATAGTACATGTGGTAACTTGCAGTTGCTATTAAAAAGAGCTTGGATTGTTAGCACAGAGTTTACCAGGATTGCTCAAAAACTGGAGAAGAACAGATGGCAAAGAGTCCACAGCATGACAGTGCGCGTCAATTGCCATGTACGTTCAATGATAAATGAACACAATATGCTCACCAGAAATTCTTCAGAAGAAATGCACCAGGTAGGAGTGCCTTACCAGATACCTTATTTTTATTGTGATAATTGCTATTTATTTTAAGCAATTTCTAATAAATATTTGGATCTCGTTACTTGTGCTAGGTTTTTCTAGAACCTCTTTTTGTTGTTGAAACATTTTTGTCTCCGTTTGGATCGTTTTATTATATAGTTCTAAATATTGAAAATGGAGAAGAATTATGTTGAAAAAATTAGTTTTTAAGGACTGCTGAACTGAAACAATTAGACCTCCCCATCTGTAAGTTCTCTTTTTTATTAAGATGTAGAAAATTTCACTTTCTTTATCTTCAGTTTTACTTGTACTCATTGCTTAGAAAGTGGGAATAGGGCATTTGTATAAAATACTAAGTTTCCAAAGGGTTTTTATTTAGATATAATAAACAACCATTATTTATTTTTATGGGCAATCATGTATATGGCATGTTACTTTAAAGCCTCTTTTTCCCTCTTTCTTTCTGCAGTTTGAAAAACTGTTAATAGACAAATGTTCAGAGTTTACAGCATTCACAGAAAGGTAAATCAAATTTCTGTCTCAAATATTTGTTTTGCTGTTTTATGTTGCAGAAGTTGTAATGAGAAGTGCAAAGCCACTGACACTCTCAAATGTTTGAACTGAGCCCCTGCAGCTCTGAAAGGCTTTCTAAATATTTAGGCCCCCTGTGGGCATTATGAGTTGCTTTTATCTAAAGTACATCCTAATGAAAGATGGTGATCTGTTGTTGCACAAAGAGCATCACATAGACCCAAAGCTGTGTTCCAGTAGATTTTTTCTGGGCTTTTTGGACATCAAGTGAGAAAGTCTGGCTCTAATGATATCATTGACAAAACTCCCATTGACTTCTTGAGAGATGAGATTTTAGTGTGAAAACGTATATTGTTGATTTGAGGTGCTATGTGTTCTGCGTGTACACAGAATCATAGAATCGTAGAATTGTTAAGGTTGTAAGGGACCTCTAGAGATTATCTAGTCCAACCTCCCAGCACACACAGGGTCACCTAGAGCACATGGCACAGGGTGACAACCACGCAGGTTTTGAAGATGTCCAGAGAAGGGGATTCCACAACCTCTCTGGGCAGCCTGTTCCAGTGCTCCATCACCCCCACTGTCAAAAAATTTCTCCTTAAGTTCCTGTGGAACTTTTGGTGCTTCAGTTTGAGGCCATTTCCTCTAGTTCTGTCTGTGGCCACCACTGAAAAGAGGCCAGCCCCATCCTCCTCACTGCCTCCCTTGAGGTACTTATACACACTCATTAGATCCCTTCTCAGCCTTCTCTTCTCCAAACTGAACAGGCCCAGCTCCCTCAGCCTCTCCTCACAGGGCAGATGTTCTAGGCCCCTGATCATCCTTGTGGCCCTGCG